>CACVCL010020336.1:0-85901 GCA_902729485.2 Mus minutoides | reverse complement strand
TGATAGGCATCTCCCTTAAGTTAGGAAATTTCTTTCTGTGACTTTTTTAAAGAATATTTTCTGTGCCTCCACTTTGAGTTTCTTTCTCACAGTTCTTGTCATATTATTCTAAGAATTGGTCTTTTCATAGTTTCCCAGATTTTCTGTATATTTTGTGGCAAGATGTTTTCAGATTTAACTTTTTATTTTTTCCTATATAACTGTCTTTTCTGTTGTGACTCCAATGTCTAAGATTCTTTCATTCATATTTTGTATTCTGCTAGTGTGCCTTGCCTGAGATTCATGTTTGTGCTCCTAAAAATTTCATCTCCACATTTCCTACAATCTGGGTTTTCTTTATCAATTCTATTTCATTTTTCAAATTTTGAGCTATTTTACTTATTTCATTGGCCTAGTTGTGTTTTCATAGATTTCTCTTTAAAAGATTTACTGATTCCCTCTTAAAAATACCTATTATAATATTAAGACTATTTTAAGGACTTTGTCTTCTGTTTCTCCTATGATTTAATCCTGACTGCCTAAATTATAATAGGGTTGCTGCACTCTTATGGGACATGTTGACCTGCCTGTTGTATAACAGGCATTTGTGTTTGGGGAGACTGTGAGTCTAGGTGCAGATATGCGGTCTGTCTTTGTTTAGTTCTTTGTTTCTTTGCTTCCGTTGTTTCTCTGTTGTATAAGAGTTTGTGTTTACTGTGTGTTTTCTACTGTGATTTTAGATGATGTGGCCATTTGGGGTCCTGGGCAACATAAATTTCTACCTATTGAGGGCTGACATTTAAGAATGTGGATGGGCTGGGGGTGGTAAAGGGTCCACAGGTGGGAAGAAAGCAAGCTGTTCGCCAGGATCGGCTTAGTCCCAGATAATGGGGCAGCAGAATGAGGAAAGGCCACGGTATATAATTTGCTAAAGATATGAGCATGAAAGTTGGTGATTAGGTTTAGAAGGGATGTGGGAGCTAGAAGATATAAAACTTTCCTACTCTAGTCTACTTGCTTTTCTGGCAGATTAGGTGGTGTAATCACAGGGAATGACCATTGGAGTGGAGTTTGTTATAACAATGTAAGTGGGGAGGAAGGCTGGTGAAGGAGATTTTCCTAGCTCACAAGATATGGTGATGAAGAGTGGGGAAATCAGAGTTCTTCTTCCACAGAGTTAAGCATGAGATTTGAGGATTAGGTTTATAGGAAGGAGGGTGCAATATACATCGTGAGCAGGTGACACATTTCCTTGGTTAGAGTGACCTGTGGGTTCCCAGGGAATGCCTGTTGGAACCGATATCTTGGATTTAAAATGAGCAGTGGGAAAGAATTTTGAAGGGGAATATCTGTGTGATTCACTGGGAAAGGGGTGTTGGGAGTGGAAAGCTACAAAAAGTTATCTGCTACAAATCAGGGGATGAGACTAGGGAATTGGATTTGAGGAGAGAAGATGAAGATCTTCAATTAGGTTTCCTCTTTTCCTTGTCAGAGTCCAATTTATTTTAGTATAATAATATTGAAAGTGAGCAGTATCTTAAAGGTACATTAATACTTAACCTGCTTTATTTTTTTTAAATCTACCTATCATCTATATCTATCTATCATCTACCTATCCATCCATCCATTTATCAATCATCTATCTATATATCTACTTATCTATCATCTATCTATCTATCTATCTATCTATCTATCTATCTATCTATCTATAATTTATCTAGGTATGTGTCGGTATATACACATTGAAACATGTATTTAAGAACAGTAAAAATGTTTATTATATTGATTACATAGAAAAAATGGCCAAAATATTAGAGAGTAATCTCAAATCTTTAATTCTGCCAATGAACTACCAAGCTCTGGTATTTGTCTAGAGTTTTCACGTATGAAACACTTAAGTATCTTGACACTTAAAATTATATTTCACTAGTGTGAAACTCCTTTTAAGCCATTTCTAAATGCTTTGACAAAAATATCCATAAATGTCTGTTCTAAAGTTGTATTGAAACATTAAGTTTTAATTGGCTATATAGATAATTTAATCTTGGCATATATTTAAAAGACTTTTTGGTTTGCTTATTCTTCAAGTTCACCTGTCTCTGTTAATTATGTTACAAACTTTACAAAAATCTTCAAGTGTCATTTCATTATGTTGATTCATTATTAAACATTAGTCACTGATTAGATCATCTTTACTATGTTCATACTTTAAACATTGCATAGAGAGTTTTCTTGTCTGAAAAGTAGTTTGTAAAAGATAGTTTAGAATGTTATATTTTTAAATATTAACACAGAACAGAATTTTAATTAGGGTCTGATCTATATCTTTTGATTATATATGTTTGTATCTTGATTTTTCTTACAGCTGTTATTTCAAGAAACCAAGAAGGTCCAGGAGAAATGGGAAAGGCTGTGCTTATTCCAAAAGATGACCAAGAGAAAATGAAAGAGTTGTTTAAAATCAATCAGTTTAACCTCATGGCCAGTGACTTGATTGCACTTAACCGCAGTCTGCCGGATGTGAGATTAGAAGGGTAAGTTTGCCTGTGCAGTGAAACATTGTGTGTTATTAAACTCATGTTTTATAATTTCTCTTTTTATTATATGACTTTTATACCACAATGGTTCTGGAAGCCTATGAAGTGTGATAACTGACTCTAGTTATGTATGCTAAGAAATATGAATTGTTTTCTTTTCAGATAATCCAAATACATAGTAGAAAAGTTATTGAAGATTCTGAAGACTGAACAGGGTTTTATCCATAAGGCCATCTTTGTTTTATTGTATCTTTCTGAATATCAAAAATGGTATTTCATAAATTGTTTGCATATAAACCTTCTTTGACTACATCACAAACTTCATTTGGAAAAATTACATACCAGAACAAAATTAACCAAGTAATTGCATGGTTATTTGACCCTTTGAAGTTATTACCGCTGGACACAGTTATAGCTGGTGGTAATGCACTTGTCTAATATTATTGAGAAACTGACTCTAATTCCCCATACCATGTGAAATATTTATTATGGCTTTAGCAATTTATACTGTTATTTTAATTGCTCATTCAGTTATCAACAATAGAAGTTATATTCTCTTAGATGTGTTTTTTTTGTAATAAATTATGTTGAAATTTTCAACATGTTTGTGATAGACTGTAAGATGCTCTAACAGGTAAACATATTTTAAATATATCTAATAAAATCAGAGTATTTAGAGTAGGTTTTACCACCCCACAGTTTTGCAAAACACTCTCAGCATTAATAAAAGATATATTTTTTTGAGATTTTAGAAAGTTGTCACATTTCCAAGTACATGACAGTTCACACTTCCATGTAAGTAGTCAATAGTTCTTTTTTATTTTTATTTTTTGGCTACACAATTAGAAAGTTCATGTAATAACATTGCTGATGGAAGTAATGTTTTTCACTAATAATAGACTGTTTCATTAATAGGGGGTGATAATTACGTTATATTTGCTATTTGTGTATTCTTTTCTTTTGTGAAAGTGGTATGAATCAAACACAAAGCTTACTGAGATTGTAGGACTTGAAATTAGCACAAGATTCATTTGGTGAATAAATGAATGGCTCCTCATATCACACTATTTGGTCTGGGATATGTCTTTTAACAAAATCCTAACTTTGAATTGTCCTGTATCCTATCCTATAATTCCATCATTTGAGAAACCAAACCAGAAGAATCTCGGGATTGACAAGAGCATAGCTCAAGCTAAAAAGTCCCAGACATACTTGGACGTAGGAGCATACAGTGTGTCCATAATACCCTGGAGAAGGAAAAAAGACACATGTAATCATGGGCCATGCACACCTTTGTTGCTCAGAAAAATTGATATTGAGTATTAGATGCAATAATTATAAATTTGAAATTTATAGAATATATTTACTTCTATGTACTTGCATTTGCTTATAAGTATTTAGATGTTTTCATTTTTTTATTTATTTTGTTTTGTTTTGTTTTGTTTTTCGAGACAAGGTTTCTCTGTATAGCCCTGGCTGTCCTGGAACTCACTTTGTAGACCAGGCTGGCCTCAAACTCAGAAATCCGCCTGCCTCTGCCTCCCGAGTGCTGGGATTAATGGCGTGTGCCACCACGCCCAGCTCAAGATGTTTTTATTTTAAAGACATATTTGAATAATTTTCAAAATAATTTTGTGTGCTTAAGATGCTATTTATTATTGTGTCACAGTACTGCATGTATTTGTTTGTTTTATAATCCATGGTGTGAAAATGTATCAATGTCATACTTCTAGATTTTGGAAAGCCAGGCATTTGGTTTAAATTTTTAGAATCATTACTTCTAGGTGTAATAAAATGAACTCTATTTTGTAGCAGGTCTATAATTGCTAAGAGGAGAAGTTAGACATGTTTGTTGGGGAAAAGAAAAAGCAACAAAACCAAATAGAAACAGCAGCAAATCTGCATTTAAGATGTTTGAGCAAAAAATATTTGATAATATATAAATTGCAGAAAATTTAACATGCATCATTGGAAAGTTTAAACTATCAGAAAAGCACATAAAATTCCTTTTTTACATGGTTATGATTACTTGAAATCCTGAGAGTTAATGAACATCCTATGAGCTGATATTAGTGAAGTACATGAACTTCTGTTGTGATGTTTTCTTATTTAGCAGTGTGTGTCTTCAGTAACAAAGATAAGCTATCTTCAAAAGACCATAGACAAATCACTGTGTGTAAAATTTCTCAGGGATGGTCACATGGATTTTTGAATGACTCAATGTAGCACTAATAGGGAATAATTAAATTTGAATTCTTACCACAAGTCTAGTGTCCAAACTTGTATCTGAAAGTCACAAAATAACTTGGTATTCATTTTATCTAGAAAATTTGTTACATGTTTCATTAGTCAAATTTCAGTTTTTATATGATTATATCATAATAAAGGCATAGGGATCAGGAAATATTTCAGCCATAAAATTCCTTTTTGGTATGCTTAAAGCTCTAAGAGTATTTTTATTTCCTCCAAAATAAAGAATGGAAGTAGAGAAGGCATGGATATAGAAATTGGATTTCCTATACTAATAACAATTTAATAGCTAGCCATAATAATGATAAACTATTACATGTGTATATGCAGAAAATGTATATACTTAATTATTTGGCTGAAAGACTTTTACTTGTGTTTGTGAAGAATTTGAGTTAGTATTTAGAAATAAACCACCAGAAAATTCCTTCATGTATCTATTTTGTTATAATAAAGTGTTTATAATAAATTGTTAAAATTATCTAAAAATAATATTAATAATGTTTAACTTGAATGTCAATCTAAAACATTTACAGTTGGAGATTGTGAGATGTCTTAGTAAATAAAGTGCTTGACTTAAGCATGTGGACTAAAATTCCATCCCAAGGACCCATCTACAAAGGCCAGGAATGGCTGCATGCATTGTTCAATCCCAATACTCGATGAAAAAAGTTAGGCAATACCCATAGGTAGAGAGAGGCAGATGTATTCATGGGAGTCAGTAGACTCACCTGCCTATCCTAATTACAGAGACCCAAGTTGCAGTGGGAGACCCTTTTTCAAAAAGCAAGATGGTAAGATGCAAAGAAATGACCTCTGAGATGGATGTCTGTCTCCAGACAGATATGCTCATATGTGTATACACACACACACACACACACACACACACACACACACGAGAGAGAGAGAGAGAGAGAGAGAGAGAGAGAGAGTGACAGAGAGAAACAGAGACTCATACAAACACATATAAACACATGAGAGGGAGGGGAAAGGGGAGGAAGAGGGAGGGGAGGGGGAGAGGGGAAGGAGAGAGGGAGAGGGAAGAGCTGGAGAGGGGGGAGGGAAGATGGCAGAAGGAGAGGGGAGAGGGGAGAGGGGAGAGGGAGAGACCTTAAAATTCTGACCTAGAATATTGAAAATGGTTAAATTGACATGGTGCATGAATGTATATTGTTTATATTTCATAATCTTAGCAAATAAACACTTTTATGTCAAAAGAAAAAAATAAATACAGGTCATTTTTTTCATTTTAATCTATTTTTTTCTGTTAATATTTGGAGAAATATATTCAATGATACTGAATATATTGTTTTGATCACCAGTTCCCTGTAAACATAACACATAAAATGAGAAAGAGTAGACACTAGAGAAGGGAAGCCTTTTTAATAAAGAGCTTGTTTGAGCAAGTTGCATATACTTTGAAGCTATCTTCTGCCTTATTTTTAATAATCCATAGAATGACCAAATATTTTATGTATTTTAAATGATTATTTGCTTATCTTTAAATAAGTGTTTGATGTTTTTTGCATAACAATGAGACACTGGACACTCAAGTCAGTTCAGTGCCCAAAGTTACATGTGTCATTGGGTTTCCTGGAAGTAGAAGAAACAATCTGACTCCGAAGATGATCAGTGTGCAGAGAACAGAGCCCCATTCTACTATGCGCAAAATTTGCCAAATGAACAGAGAGGAAATTGTTCTTTCAGCATGCAGCCAAATCATGCAGTTTTAAGACCTGACTCCATGCCTCACTTCTGCTTCTTAGCAACTCATTATTCTTCTGAGGCACAGATTCCTTTCACTGCTTGTACCAGCTAATCAGTCACTCAGCCAACCAGCAAGAGTGTTGTTTAACTAAAATAGGTAGCCTTCAGAAAAACTCAATAATAAGACGGGGTCTATTGAGCAATGACAAAATTATTTTTATAAAATATAATTATGATATTTTATGAGCACACATAATAGCAAACACTGATGAATACAGTTCCCTTAAGTTCTTAATGATATACATATATAAAATATTTTCACGTCTCTATATTACTATTATTCTTTGCAATTCTTTTATGCCCTCTGGCTATTGGATTAGATTTAAGTAAACCTTTAAGCTATGCACTTTTTTTTTTCTATGCTTTGTAATTATTTTGGAGTAAGAAGTTAACAGTTACTATTGTGAATATTTTAAAAGCTGCAAGCAATTGAAATAAAATGGCAAAGCTCTTTGCATTTACTTGAATGCAGAAATTAAAGGCACTCTCAAGTACTGGTATTGAGCTATTTGAAGGTTATAATGTAGCTGGCATTTAAATATAGTTCATGGGCAAAATCAGGAAATAGGGAATTTATTTCAATTATTTATATCCTAGACCAAATGACTTCATCTTATGTATGCACACTTGCAAGCTAAATAAGAGAAAACAGTCGCTAGCAGACTGGCATTAGCTGGAGAAGACCCATTGCATACAAATTTTGAGTAAATTTTTCTCAAAGCATAAAGAGTTTACTTATTACCTAAAATAAAAATAAGCTATAATATATATTTTTGTGTGATCAATCTCAGGAGTGCCTGTCTATTCATATAGATTGCCTTTTCCATCAATTAAAATATGATAAATGTAGCAGTAGCTGAAGAAAAGAGCAAAGAAAATGAGAATATTAATTGGATTTCTGATCTCTCTTCCACATCTTCTCTTTTTAATTTGAAAATTACTGTAACTCTCATATGCTGGTGGAATTTTTTCCTGTGACAATAGTAATGACTTCTCTAATACTTTGGAATATGTGCTCATGTGTGGAATTAATTTCATTACTCAATGTGTAAGCTCACCCTTTCTTTCTCCTTGCTCACCTCTCTCTGTGTATTACCTTGGTGATAGTAATTCTATTACCCTAGAAACATCCTTTCAAATGAAGTGGTAGTATATGCCTGCTTATGCATGTATTGGGAACACATTTCAGTACCAATGTTGTCATGGAGCATACTGCATCACCTCACACTTCTACTGTTCCACTGTCCCCATTCATAAGGCAGTTTTTGACTTGCTGGTAATGTTTTAATGACTATCATAAAACATGCAAAACATAAAATCTTTGTATGTATTCTTCAAACACAGTTAAGTAGTAGTGAGTTTAAAGGAGGGGTTAGAATATGCTATCTCCAAAGATTCAAAATTATGACCAAGATAAGTTTTACCTGAGCTAAGTGACATAAAATTAGGGTCAGGTAAAATTCATTGTTCCTCCTCATTCACTGAAACTTAGTGCATGCATTTCAAATGTGATGGTATAGTATACCTCTCATTCAAGGATTAGAAAAAAAAAAAAAAAAAACAGCAATTTGAACAACAGAAATGGATAACTGTATAAACTAAATACTACTGCATATTGTTTTGTCTTACATTAAATTCCCTCTTTAAAAATATCAATTATAGTCAGGCGTGGTGGCGCATGCCTTTAATTCCAGCACTTGGGAGGCAGAGGCTGGCAGATTTCTGAGTTTGTGGCCAGCATGGTCTACAAAGTGAGTTCCAGGATAGCCAGGGCTACACAGAGAAACCCTGTCTCGAAAAACATATATATATATATATATATATATATATATATATATATATATATATATATATATATATATATATAAATTATACCAACTCCTGTAACTCCCTCTTCCTTTTCTTTGTTTTATAATTTCACAATTTATTGCTTAATGTTAAAAGGATATTCACAGAAACCTCAGTGCTGATTTTTATGAGAGTATCAATTTGCAAAGGTATAGTGTTATGAGAACTGAAACAGCAAAACAAATCCAGTATTTCCCAAAGATGATTTTCCTGGGGATTTCAACACAGAAACATGTGTTCAGCAGTAGAAAGAGAGGTGGCCCCCACATCTTCCATCAGGAGGAGAAGCGAAGCTATGTGAGCCAAAGGTGGATTGTGATCAGATAGATTATAGCTTGATATTCCAAAAAGGTTTACCACACTCATTATCAGACAAGAAGCATTCTGCACTTCACTGCACTTCACTGGGTAGTGAAGCACTCTCACTCTTAATCACCTCACTTACTCTACAGGCTTTGAGTTGTGTGAGAGAGTGATTGGACAGGCCAAAAAGGTAGCTATAACAAAGAAGGCTAGTCATGTCTAACATCTCTAAAAGGTAATAAGGTCACTGCTTTTACTTACTGTGGTGTTAGCCCTTTTCATGAAAAAATGATCAGGTTAAGATTTATTTTTTTTTCAACTTTTATTAGATATTTTCTTCATTTACATTTCAAGTGTTATCCAGAAAGTTCCCTATACCCTGCCCCCTCCCGGCCCTGCTCTCCTACCCATCCACTCCCACTTCTTGGCCCTGGCGTTCCCTTGTATTGGGGCATATAAAGTCTGCATGACCAAGGGGCCTCTCTTCCCACTGATGGCCAACTAGGCCATCCTCTTCTATATATGCAGCTAGAGACATGAGCTCAGGGGGTACTAGTTAGTTCATGGTTATTCTTCCACCTAGAGGGTTGAAGACCCCTTCAGCTCCTTGGGTACTTTCCCTAGCTCCTTCTTCCTTGGGANATACCAAATTTTTTGTATCCATTCCTCTGTTGAGGGACATCTGGGTTCTTTCCAGTTTCTGGCTATTATGAATAAGGCTGCTATGAACATAGTGGAACATGTGTCCTTGTTACCAGATGGAATATCTTCTGGATATATGCCCAGTAGAGGTATTGCAGGATCTTCCGGTAGTACTATGTCCAATTTTCTGAGGAACTGCTAGACTGATTTCCAGAGTGGTTGAACCAGCTTGCATTCCCACCAACAATGGAGCAGTGTTCCCCTTTCTCCACATCCATGCCAGCATCTGTTGTCACCTGAATTTTTGATCTTAGCCATTCTTACTGGTGTGAGGTGGAATCTCAGGGTTGTTTTGATCTGCATTTCCCTGATGATTAAGGATGTTGAACATTTTTTCAAGTGCTTCTCAGCCATTCAGTATTTCTCAGTTGAGAATTCTTTGTTTAACTCTGTGCCCCACTTTTTAATGGGGATATTTGATTTTCTGGTGTCCACCTTCTTGAGTTCTTTATATATATTGGATATCAGTTCCCTATCTGATTTAGGATTGGTAAAAATCCTTTCCCAATCTGTTGGTGGCCCTTTTGTCCTGTTGATGATATGCTTCTTTTCTGTGAAACTTTCCCAATATGGCTTTCATCATTTAGTTTAAAGGCCGCTGCTAAATGCCTAAGAAAAAAAGAGAGAAGAGGTCAAATTGTGAAGTAGCCAGTATTGAGAATTCTTGTTCTCTTGCAGAATTGTTTGTGCATGCATGCGTGTGTGTGTGTGTGTGTGTGTGTGTGTGTGTGTGTGTGTGTATGTGTGTGTGTGTGTACTGTGCATGGTTTCTCCCATTTATCATTTCAGCACTAGGAAGCTTGAAGAAGACAGATTGACACTTCAAGGGAGCCTGCAGCTACAAAATGAATTCAAGTGCGCACTACATAATACTCTATTTCAAAATAAAATAAAATAAAATAATAAAATAAAAATGATTAAATCACATTGTCCCAGTTTTTGGCCACCAATATCCTTCCTATCTCTGTATACTTTATAACTGTAGATGGTGGGAATATGTCTTTAATTGAAAAAATTATATCATTTTTCTTTTCCCTCTCAAACTCCTTCATGCCCTCCAATACTTCAATAATAGGCATTTTTGTTTAATTAATGATACACATGCAAACACACACTGACATACACAGAGATAGACAGATAGACAGACAGATTGATTATGTGCATGTATGTTGATATGTGTCTGTGAAATATATGTACATAAACTTGCTGGGTCTATTCTTATTGTTTGTATGTATGTGGACTCAGGGTTAGCTATTCTACATTGGACAACCAATAAGGGAACTCATTTTTTTAAACCAATTTTTTTAATTAGATATTTTCTTCATTTTTGCTATTCCCAAAGCCCCCTATACCCTCCCCCTCCCTGATCCTCAACCCACCCACTCCCACATCCTGGCCCTGGCATTCCCCTGTACTGGGGTATATCATCTTCACAATACCAAGGGCCTCTCCACACTTTGATGGCTGGCTATCTTAATAACTACATCTTAGCAGTGTAAGACCTGCTCATTGTCATTTGTGCATACATAGCTACAATATACTATATGAATCACATTTTATTTGAGTTTTTCACACATCATTTTCTAGGTCTAATGGTGTTTGTTTTACTATTACAATTATTCAATGACACTAATCATGAGAGATTAATGTTATTCATTATAATATTTCCATATATGATGCTTTATTTACCTTCCTGTCCTGATTTTCATCTCTTTCCCACCCTTTTCTTCATTTACCATAAGATCCCTTCCCCCTTCCTTATTAGTCTGTCTCTTGTTTTATTTCCCATAGTTTCAACTAACAACTAGATTAATACACAATTTTTCTTTTGTTTGGCTGATTTCATTTAATGTGATTATCTCTATTTCCTTTTTCTAAAAATTTCATATTGTATTTTGGAAAATTTTCAAATTTCTAAATTAAAATGTTTTGATAATTTACAGATACAAGTTCAACTGAAATTGTCATGACCTCAGCTTCTTTATTTCAGGGAAAAACCCTGTTGTATATAATAGTTATGCTTCTTAATCCATTAATCTGTCTATACACAACTATATAACTTCTATGTCTTGCTTTTTTGAAAATGCTACGATAAAAAAAATTGTATTTGAGGCTCAATTTTGTATGCAGGCATGATTTGCTTCACAATTGTTCATATTTTAATATTGGGGGCGCATCTGTTATGAAGAATCACTCTGGTTTTCCATGATTCTATCTTAATTCTATTCTATTCTAATACTAATTCTATTCTACTATTCTATACTACTCCAATCAAATTGTTCTATCTTCTCCAAACCCTCCAAGTACAAGGGCATGCTTTACATGTGAAACCAAGAGACAAATATTCTTGGTATGATGTAGAATCTTAGTGAAACTTTAGCCATTTTTAAAATATTTGTTGGCCATTTATACTTTTGACTCATATTTGTCAGATCATTTGTCAAAATACTGATTGGCTTCTTCCAAGCCCTGTTCAATTTCTTTATACATTCAGGATATTTATCATATCACAGAGGACTAGCTGCATAAGTACTATTTTCTATTTTGTAGTTTGAGTTTTCATTTTGCTAATTCCTTTGCTGTCAGTGCTTTTTAATTTTCTGTGATCATATTACTTCATTATTACCTATATTTCTTCAGGTATCATGGTTCTCTTCAGGCAATTACTGTGCAAATCTTGTACCTTAACAAGCTTCTAAAAGTTTTTCATGTTTTTCTACTATCAAAGTATCAAAAGTTATACAGATTTCTAACCTGATTGGTTTTTAACCTTTAAACAAAATTTTAATGGTGTAAATTCCAAATCGTCTTCCTTCCAGTGTCTTCTCCCTGGCCTTCATAGGCCTGGCACACTATATAAGCTCCTGCAGGCCCTGCCACATTGTTCCATGCTAACGTGATGGTTTTTTAGATGCAATTTGTATAGAAAATATGCTTGTACTTAATTCCTTTAAAAACAAGAGTCGTGTGCTTTAATCGGAGTTGACAGGCATAGAACAAATACTAGAATCTCTTTTTATTTGTTTATTTGTTTTTTCTTTTGACTCTTTAAAATATCTTGAAACTTGAAAGGGTCATCTTTCCAACACAGTTTTTCTCTTTTCTTTTCTTTTCTTTTCTTTTCTTTTCTTTTCTTTTCTTTTCTTTCCCCTTCCCCTTCCCCCTTTTCCCTCCCCCTTCCCCCTTTCCCTCCCCCTTCCCCCTTTTCCCTTCCCCTTTCCCTTTTCCCTTCCCCTTCCCCTTTTCCCTTTCTTTCTTTCTTTCTTTCTTTCTTTCTTTCTTTCTTTCTTTCTTTCTTTCTTTCTTTCTTTCTTTCATCATTGGATACCTTAACTCTTCTGTTGTTACATGACTTTTAAGATAATAATCAATTTCTGTGAATAATGTTGTAGAGGCTTTTATTAAGATTTTGTTTAGTATATAAATTCCTTTTCATTAAATGGTTCAAGAGACTTCCCAAACTATGTAGACTACTATTGTTCATTGGTTGCACCTTAGAAATTGAATGCAAGTCTGTGCTGCCAGTGACACTTCATACTTTCAATAAAGGCCTGGAGAATTTTATCTGGATCATACCTAAAACCTCATTCCCGAGTATTAGCTTTTATAGTAGCAGCAAGTTCTATGAAAACTGCAAATAAAGCAAAGCGACATCTGTGACGCCTATAAACCATAACTAGCTAGGATTTCTAAAAGTTCCAAAGTGGCTCTAAATATCTTGGTGTTAATCAACTGCTGTCTAGTTGAATTTATATCCCACTTAACAATATGAAAATCATGCCTGATACTATAATCCTAGCTGGCTATCCATGACTAATAGCATCACTACTAGTGCCAATTTCCTAAACCAATAAAATCTATAACCTGCATTATAAATACTAACCCCTATAAATATAAGTATAATCTTTAGCCTTCATCCAATAATTTTTTGACCACAAACTGAGACAATTACAGAAATGTACAACTAGTTAAAATGCAAAGAACAATTTAACTTAGGGTGTCTAGACCCAGATCATAAATCTATACTATATCTCCTACACTTGAGGATCAGGGAATATCATGGAAGTGGGGGAAAAAAGTTGATGAGCCAAAGGATAAAATCATCTAGTGCAATAAAATGTATTGTACTTATGTTGAAACACTGCAGCCTTGAAATATGAATAGTGAAACTGCTCAAATAAATCAAATAGTGATGATAACAATTGACATGGTGATGTAAATATTTTTAAAAAGACTCAAGGTGCCCCATCTTTTGAAGTAGCTCTATAGATAATTAATGAATGTGAAGCTGTGGAGAATTCTTCTTTCTCAAGGCAAAATTTTTGCCTCCTAAGTGCTGGTATCAAAGATATGTATTTCCTTCCTGGTTACAAACTATAACTTTTAATGCTTCAAGTTTGAGGGAGTAGAGACATGTGGTGCTTTGTCTGTCTGGTTTTGTAAGCATAAATATGAATCATGAGAGAAACTCTTAAGTACAATCCACATTTACTGTGATGGTACAATAATTCTGCTCATCAGGATGTGGAATAGATCAAATTATGTTAGAACCTATTATTTTTAGCTTTGTTGGCATTTTTGCTAGTGGTATGAAAATTATAGACCTTCCAAGTTTAGTAGAAAAGAAATGTAAAATAGATCAGAAATCCAATTAACATTCTAATTTTCATTTTCTCTTTGCAAACCCAATGCCACATTTATGAACATTACTTTAGCATAATTGTACAGTATACCATTTTAAATCATTTTGAGGTTCTTTGTTTCTACTTGACCCTTAACTTGTTCATTGTAGTGAGAATTTGTACATTTTTTACTAGCCATAGATACATATAATTTAAAAACTAGAGATGGTTTCATAAATAGTATTTGTAGATTCAGTTAACAGAATAAAACAAATAAAAAACTAGCTCTGATATTTGAAAAATCTTGAAGAAATATTTGATTTCGGAATCTCTTTTTTCTATTCTGTTGTTGACAGATGTTTTCTGTGCATATGACAATGCCTTTGGGGAAGGCTGAATTTCTCTAATGCCAACTCACATTTCTATTCTGCTGTAGAAGAAATATATTTCACAGTTAAATAATTTAAGTTGTGATACTAGGATGTAGTTTTATTGACCTGGGAGACATTGGCATATGTCTTGAAATTATCATTGTATATCATAATTAGTTTTCTCAGAAGCATAAAATTTCTCCCTGTAGAAACCTGTAAGCATCTGAGTGGTAATTGATATGTATATGAAAAAATTTTACTTAGGTTTTGAATGGCAACTTTTATTATTTTATTATTGCTTTTCAAATTGGATGCAATATAGCACATTGAAAATAATTCTAAAAGAAATTTTATTTATATATTCTATCTACAATTTTACAGCAAGAAAACATACGTAGTGGTCATAATTTTAGGATAAAATATAGTAATAAAATGTATCTATCATATGGAATGCAGTATATTGATAGCATATGTTTCTTTTTTCCCTTGAAAGAAGAACATTCTTTCTATTACCTCGGTTTGTTTGTGCTTTGCCTGGGATGATTCATGGGGATATATGTGGAGACAACTTCTCTATTATCTGGTGAGAAGATTCTCACAGTATTATATGAGTATTCTACCTTCAAATAACAATACCCAAACTCCAAGACAAAATATACACAAAAGAAATACACATGAATTAACTTATATGATCATGCCAAAAGTAGTTAGCAGTAAATAGTTACTAAATTTTATTTGCATGCATGAATATACTTAAAATGAATGTGTTCATTATGCAGCTCAACCACATAGTCTCATGTAATTTTCAATATGAACCTCATGAAGCATATCTTGTGTTTTATTGTAGTTCATTTATAAATTAGAAAATACACTCTCTGAGGACAGAAGACTGCCCCAAGGTCGATCAGTTTCCAGTATGAACCTTCATCCACCATAGAACACCAAGTAATTCAAACAAGGAAAAGTCAAAGCTGAGATTTATATTACTAAAGGTTTCATTTAAAAAATCAATTATGGATTTTCTCTTGAACAATATGGGACATCTGTAGCACATTACTCATTTTCCCAACCCTTTCCTTCCTTGGAGGGAGAAATGAGATGAACAAAATAGAATGAGTTTGTACACCAGGGATGGCACTAAAGCAGTAAAGGATGTTTACCTGGTATCTATTAACAGTGATGTTGCTGCAGTTACTGACATTGAATTCATCATCACAGGTCTATGTAGGCCTTAATTCCATCAACTTATATTTTCTTTTCTATACTTCTCTCCACTATGTATATTACCAGTTGATAATTTCATGTTGCCTCAACGTACATTATCAATTCCCACTCCCAGTTTTCATTGACAAAAATGTAAACAATTAAAATAAAGCTAAAAAACAGCTAGTCCTCTTACTGATTTCACCACAGCATCTACCCATCACTTGAATTCACATTACTGTTTTATACTGTCTATTGTTACATATTCAGCCCTCAGATCCTCTATATACCATCTCCTATGCTACCTAAGCTCATCCTTTTACCACCCCTGTCTACTTCTCGCAAGTGTCAATTCTTCCAATGTGCGCTCATGGTGTTTTTTTTTTTTTTTTTCTGGTTTAAGTATAAATTATTCGACATTATTCATGGGGGTAGATATCTATTTCTTTTTCTTTAAAACTGTTCATGAAAGAGATTGCTAAACTCTTATTTTCCATGTTATTTTAATTACACTTCTGTTGAGTTTTATTATCACAAGATCAGTTAAATTCTTTTGTCAAAGGTCACTAATAGTTCCTAAATGAATGTGTAGGAATGATTGACACCTATGTTGCTATATGTATTAGTCAATTACTAGTCCTTATATTTCTTGAAAAGCCATAATTTTCCTGTCAGTTGCTATCTCTAATTTGAAACAAAAAATTCTCTTTGATTTTAAGACATTATAGTGGTCTAGCTTTCCCTCAATTTCTCTGGCCACTCTTTTGTTACATGTATGTGACTGAATTATCATTTGAAGGTTTCATAGGTGCATATAATGTATTTTATCAAGTTTATTCCTCAGTTTTGCTTCTCTAATTCCTTTCCTGTTCCTTACTACTGTGTCCTCTCAGGTTCATGTGCTATTATATAAAAGCTAGCAAGCCCACTTGGTGATGCTAACTTATTGCAGAGTGAAGTCATTTTTGGAATAAGGATAGCACATTGGTGACTACATCCATAAAGAAAGCAGATTCTCCTTATTCCAGTTAGCATCTTCTCAGTTAGGTCAAGACTTCCAGAACAAATTTAATATTCATGCTGGTGCTGTGGTTCCTGTGATTTTGGGTAGGTCTTGTGCCTAGAGTTGCAACTGCTGTGAGCTCATATGTAGGGTGGTCCTTTCATATCCAAAATACAGTGTTTTGATCTGCAATGATCCTTGAGCAGATTGGGTAAGGAACGAATGATTTTAATGCCTCACATAATGTCGAGCACTCCACAGTCTCACATTTCATGCATGTTGACCTGGTCTGAGTCTCTTATTAATCATCATGTAAAGTAAAATATAACTCTGTTGATGAGATGCAGTGATATATGGATACAAAGGTAAGTTTGCAGGTGACAGTTAAACACTATAAATAATAGTAATAGTTTCTCCCCTATGGCCTATAACTTATTTACCCATGGATTTTTGAGTCAATTAATATAATGAAGCATGAGTTCCATCTCATTAGGCAGAATGACTGTTTTTCTTTTATTTTGTGTTTTTGTTTTGTTTTGTCTTGTTATGTTTATAACCCAAATTCCTATACTTAGGTATGACCTAAGGAAAAAGATATTATACTGTTCAACATCCTGGGAGTATTTTATCTCCTAATATTTCAGGATCTCTCTTTTAAAAACAAGTATTGTGAGTTCAGTCAATGAAACTTCTACTTTAGCTCCGTAATTTGAATTCTAACATCATTTTACCCTCTCCTTAATACATGATATGTATTCAAAGCATAACATTTCTAATGTGGGCATTGATTAATTCTCATCAAACCTCCTTTTCTCATAAAAGTGCTCACCCTAATGAAGCATTATGTGTTCCTTTAGTTGTTCAACCCAAATGATGGTGCCTAACTTCATTACTTTAACTCATACAGCCAATATCTCAACAACTCGTTCAACAGTTTCTACCGCTAACATTTTAACTAGTTACTAGTATTCTTTACTTGAATCTCTATAGAACACTATTTATTTTTTATTTTATTTTCTTAGAATTTTTGTTTGTGCTTGTTTTCCGCATCTGTGCTTTTCTTAGTTTTTCACTTGGCAACTTCAGACCTGAACAACGTAAGAGAATCATCCCTTTAAATATATATGCTTCTAGACCCTATTACAAGTTGGCTTCCTCCTTTGGTTGTAGACACCTGTGCACAGCGGATCATATCAAGAACATTTCTACTTTTTGTACTTTTCGATTCCCATTGCTTATGGCATATATTTCTTTATGTCAACATAACATCCTGTTATGATTGCTTACTACTCATGGCCATCTTCTGCAAAGTTTTACCTTACCCATTACGTAAGATTAGACTATGACGTAGTCTATCTCTTTATGCTGCTAACCTAAGAAATTTAGATACTTCTCAACTCTGTTTTACCCTTAAAACTTTATTTCAGGTTATAATTTCAAGGTCATTTTATCAAAAAGTGTTGATCTTTTTAAATTCATGCTGCAACATAGGTAATTGACGATCTTTAGTACTTATTTGAGGAGTAAAATGTACCTTTATTAAAGCAAGGCATAGCAACAACATATCGAGTAGATCCATTCCACCTGAGTCTTACGTTCTTCCACAGATTCGAAGAATGCCTAAGCATGACAGTGACTGTGTCAGCCTGCCTTTCCAACAGCTTTTTAGAAGTTTGGTTATTTATCACAAGCTATCCTCAGGTTTGAAACTTGATAGTTTTAGGAAAATGTGTCTTTCCTATGCAATTATATTTATTCATGTTTCTTCTTATGTAGTGTAGAACCCACAAAAGTCGTGTTTGATTTTGGTTCTGATTCCAAAGTTCAATAGTTTCTTATATCTTTAATTTATTGAAAGAATAGAGAATAGTGAAGTATTTATGGAATGACTAGCAAATTAAGGACCATGATAATACACAATCTAAGTAAGTTTAAATACTGGTAAGTTTACTTGTGTTAATGAGTGTCCACACTATGCTGATGACTATACATTCTGCTTTAGTTAGTATTCAACCCCAGTGGGTATTTCTGAAGGTAATAATTCTAAATATATTTGATAAATATTGCTAAAAGGAAGAATGAGCATTAAAAAAGAGAAAATTTGAGTTCTACAAGTGTTTCACTAAGGGAAGTACAGAATTGGTAAACATAAGGGAGAGAATGCAGAAGAGAACAAGAATAATCAGAAAAGTATGGGAGGGATATAGTACAAGTTTCAAACAGAAAAAAAAAAAAAAAAAAGAATAGTTAAGGAATAATAGACAGAATGCCATGGGTATTAAGGAAAACTTGCATACCCCATACAAGGATCCAAAAATTATAAGTCTTTTGCATATCTACTATCTTTATCTATAAAAATAATGAAATAATAAATACTTGAAAAATATTTTTAGTGTTGACTGTAACACAGAGGACTAGGACATAGGTAAAGATAAGTGGCTGATCCACATGAAAAAAAATGTATGTTTTTCTGGAAAATATTTTATTACTACATATGAGAAGCTAGCAAATAACATCAGAAATATCTGGGATAAAATATCACCATAAAGATTTACTTTTATGATAAAGGAATTATTAGTAGGTCATGAAATGTCAGTATATATAAATGTTGAAATGTCTGCTTATTAGCCTCTTGTTCTGTATAGATTTTGAAATTATAATAAATTTTAAAACTATATTCAGAGATTTCCATTAAAAAAGTGACTTGAGGACTAACTCAGCTGTGAGAATTTTATCAGCATAAACAATTTCATCTGTGTGCTTAATAGACTGTTTCACAAAACTGAAATCTGGAAAAGGAGAATCTGTGGGCATGGTATCATGTTTCAGACATTACCATATTAGGGAAAAATCAACTTGAGTAAGCCTACTATATGTTTTATCTATTTTTCATAATATAGACCAATAAACACAGAGTCTACCAAACAAAATACATTAATTTGTTTAACTTATATCTAAAATTTGTGCCTTGTAAGGTATGTTGTTAGAGAGAGAGTCCAGTAATACCATGCTTTCATATGTACTGTGATTAAAATAAAAGTTAAAAATAACTCTTGAAAAAGGTTATATTATATGAAATATTATATTTTATGCTTATGTGTATTAATAGAAAGCTTATATAATAATAATTTATTAATAATAATATATTTGTGTGTGTTACATAAACACTATGTGTTTTCACCATTCTGAATGTCAGATATTTTAACTTGTCCTGATTATGCCTATAGGTGACCGTATATAGAGTAATTAGCTTAATTTTTCAAACACATTTTAAAACAGCATAATTCCATCCGTGTTTATATTTTTGAATAATTTAATCTTCATGTGTTCATCTTACCGGCTTCTTCATCCATGTTCTGATGTCATTGTGATTATCTTGGCAGTTTGATATGCAACACATACTATCTAGGAGACCTGTGTGACCCTACATGTTTACAGTTCAATTATAATCCACAAGTAATAACTAACTGTGATATTAAATGTATATGAGTATCATGCAGAATAAGGAAATACTATGAAAATTAGAAGTCATTCTCATGTTTGGTACAGGTACATAGAAATAGCTGTTTTAAGCATTCATTTTAGAATTACAATGAACAAGGATTAAGAATAACATTTTTTAAAATGTTAAAATGTTCTCCATTATAAACCAAATAAGTTCCTTAATATACAGCACTGAAATTCCCCCAGCTAATCATATTTTATTTATAATAGTGTTAAACTTACTTTATGCTATTCATGAATTATTCTATTTCAAAGTATGAATTTATTAAATTGTGAATAATTTCTGATGAAAATTGTTGTACCACATGGCTGGCAAATTATAAAAGACCTTTGTGTCATTATTAAATTATAAAGGCTTGAATATTTTTTAAGACATTCTTGTAGCTATCTTTGATGACAGTGTAGAAATATATGGTTCATTTTAATGTATATATCCTCTCAGAGCTCCCAGAGGCTAATCCACCAAACAATGAGCATAAGTGTGCTGGTACATATGCCCCCCAACCCCCTGCCCCTCTCTCCCCTCTACCCCACCCCATGTGCATATTTTTAGCAGAGGCCTGACTTTCTGACTTCAGTGGGGGATGATTTACCTAATCCTGTAGAGACTTGATGCCTCAGGGAAGTAGTATACAAGGTGTGAGGTGGGGACAGAAGGGTGGGGGATAACCTTCTCAGACACAAAGAGAATGGGATTAGCAGAAGTACTCTGGGAGGGAGGCTGGGAAATGGGCAGTATTTGTGATGTAAATAAATAAAATAATTTGATTTTTAAAAAGGAAAAGAAAAGGGGAAAAATTAAAAACTTTAAGCTCCAAAAAATAATGTCATGGAATTATTAAGAAAAAATACCACCAAATCAAGAAATGAATAATTTTTGTAGCAATAGAAAAATAGCATATAAATACCATAGAAGGGTAATCTCTCTCTCTCTCTCTCTCTATATATATATATATATATATATATATATATATATATATATATATTCTCCTAACATGTATTTTTACCTTTATTAAAAATATGACATTACTGAGATAATATATACATATTAATATTTAAGATATCATTCTAACTTCCAAATTTAATTCATATAACACATACATACACACACACACACACACACACACATATATATATATATATGTATATATATATGTATATATAAATGTATATATACATTTTTATATATAAACACAGTTTTTCCTCCCTCATTTCCTCCTTGATCCTCTCAAACTCTCTATACATTTAGGTACTCTTTCCTGAGAATAATTCAAACTTCTATTTCTATATAAAGTAATGTTATCTGGGGCTGAAGAGATGAATCGTGTTCACAGCTCAACCAGTAGAACTTTGTTCAAATTCTTCTTTGGCCAGGTCATGTATTCATCCATATAGGTCCCGTTGCCAGCATACCGCATACATGCACAACGATAATAAAAAATAGTGTGTAATTTATAAAGAATGTTTATGTCACCCATAATATCTTTGATTTATAGCTCAGTGGCTCAGAACCTGAAAAGGACATGATCATGTATGTAGAACTCAATCTCTGTTTGCTTGGAATGCTTCTCTGCCTGCCCCATGACTAATGGAATGAAAACACAATGACCACAATCATAAATTTGACATGAGAGGATAGCATTTTTGTGAAAGTTTGTCCTTCACATACATTTATGATATTTACTATGTAGCTCAAAACAGGCATATTTAGAGGGTTTCAAATTGCATAGTAAACAAAAAAAAAAATGTTACTATAAATGGAGAGATGTTAGTAGTCTCTTTAAATCCAGCATTTCATCATAATAACTTGCATCTTAAATAAAGTAACCGCCTTTTCACTCTGCAAAAACATTTGTTCAATTCACTAGTTAATTAAATTATACAGTTTTTAAAGAACATGAACATATTCTGGGTCGCAATGACTTCCTTGAGGCATAGCTTTCCATTAAAAGTATCCTGAATTTCTACCACAAAATTATTGACTATCTGTGTATACTTACATAATTTAAGTAGATAGATCTGAGGTTCTTGTGACAGTCTATACAATGAATGACAAATCATTTATTAATACATGGGTATATTATTAGTGTCCATGAACATGACTAGAGAAAAATAAACATACTTCATTAATTTCTAAATTAGACCCAAGATTAACCATGAGTATAGTCAGAAAATAATAGGATAATAACCATTAGTTATCACTGAAATATATCTTTTTTTTTTTTTTTTTTGAGACAAGGTTTCTCTGTATAGCCCTGGCTGTCCTGGAACTCACTTTGTAGACCAGGCTGGCCTCGAACTCAGAAATCCGCCTGCCTTTGCCTCCCGAGTGCTGTGATTAAAGGCGTGCGCCTCACGCCTGGTGAAATATATCTTGGATATTATCAGAAGTGTATTGTCATTGCAGGTATTTGTTGTCCACTAACCCCACCACTTCTAAAATCATAATGGTTATCAAAAATGATTAAGACAAAAGCAATGCCACTGAACACAGTAATCTATTAGAAGTCAGCGTTAAAGTATTTTGTTGACTATGCATCTTCTTATCTTGTTGCCTTTTTAAGTTTAAATATAAAAAACTTTATTTTAAATATGAATGAATGGGACTAAATTGATTTCCCCCAAAGCCCATGCCATTTTAAAAGTAAAATTCTTTGACCATTTGGTAAAAACAACATTCATGTTTTAAATGCCATGAAGAATCCAACAGGCTTAAGTATTCCTTCCTCCTACTTTTCTGGCCTCATGACCAGCATCTTTTATAACCTGTGTGTCCCAGAAATGCGTCCACCAGCCCAGCAGAGAAATATGTCTTCTGACACAGAAAAAGTGACTCCCAGTATGTCCTAAGAACCAGGTTATATGATCTATGTACACTGATTTTACCACAGAACTTAGTAGGGGAAAGATGGAATGAGCTATTACCTCATCATTTGTAAAATAAAGTGCTCAAGAAAACTTAAATAGTCCACTCCTAATGCTGAATTACAATTTTAATGCCATATATTTGTTCAAAAGAGATTTGCATTAATCTGGATTACTGATTCTTTTTAGTGATTGGAAAACCTAAGTTTACAATCTACCTAACTGAATTATCACAGTGACAGGGACATTTACTTTACATGTTACCTGGGGAAAAGACACATGGTATTATGTTAGCATGAACTACCTGCCTATGATTTTATAAAAACTTAAGAAAATGCACCTTTTAATATGATGAGGCTCTCTCATATAATAGAAGCAGTATAGTAAAATTAGCATAAGGTTCCCCAAGACTGAAACCTTTCTGAGTGAAATGTCTGTTAACTAACATACAGAAAAAAAAAAAAAAAAATTAGGTGGCGTTTCTTTATGGTAGTCAGAAAGAATGAAAGCACAGAACAAACCTTTTCCTGGTCACCTAAAGCCACCACTACCCTGGAAATTATGATAGCTATCTGAAGTCCTTATGAAAGAAGTAATGTCAAGGAATGCAGTATTCCATTGGAAGCTGGCTTTTAAATACTTCTGTGCCTGTGTATCTTCTTCTTATGTTTTCCCTCCCTTGGATGTGCTTTGAATTTACAAAGAACTTCTGTGCTCTTTTCAGTTGACAAATTTAAAAGTCAGAGAACCAAATGTTAAACTTATTGTAAATACTTGTATTGAGGAAAAAAAGATATGGAGTGCATAATTTAAAGTAAAATAAAAAAGATTCCTAAACTCAGTCACCTGGGAAACTTTCTGTAACTAGCAAAACTTATTCTAGATGAGCTATTTCATAGTTTTTAACCCTTATATATGCCTTTTTCGAGAAAAGCTTTCAAATATTTTCATATAACTCTAGGCAAGCTTGGAAAGTTCTCAGACTTACCATCCTGGCTCTCTTGTTAAAAACAGCCTCAACAACTCAGGAGTTCATCTGCTTTCCAGGTTATTGTAGATCTCTGCCAGTTTGATATATGAGTCATGGGTGGGATACCCTAGAGCTCTGGGAAACAGCTGAGAACGAATGGATCCAGCGTCTCACAAAGATGACAGCAGTGGAATTTAATGCAAACCTACCAACTCCATGTGATACTGATTAGCTGACTATATTTAAGCCTTCCAGACTGTCAGTGAAGGGGTTATGGCTATAAATTTTCAATGCAACTTAAACTGCATTTTGAAAAATAACAAACTGAGCCAAAGGTAAAGTTTGAGCTCATTATAATTTCTGATAGTCAAAGATTATTTTAACTGAAAAATGGAAATGAAAAATGATCCTTCTCAAAAGCCCTGTTTTCACATGACAAAGTTAATGAGAATCTCAGTGTGTCAGAAATTTAGGTTCATTTGGGGACATTAAAACTCCAGAAGAATTAAGAGATCATGATTTAGGTTCAAATATGTGTCTATATGTATGTGTGTGAATATGGTACTCACCACTTTGTCTTCTCAACAAAGTAAAAATGGACTAGAAAGTTATAACAAGTAATTAATAATAAAAAAAAAACCTCCTAACAGAGATATCATAACCTAGTCTTTACTGTTACCCTCCAAAATGGATTATATCATTAGTGTCTCACAGCAGGCCAGAAGTACAAACCTCTCAAGTGGAACTGCCTTGAAATAGCTGCTAAGTCAAGCTGTGAAGCTGAGAAATACTTTAGCTCTGATGTGTCCCTACTTCACTGCTGTCGGCCTCAATCAGATATCCAGGAGTTTCTGTTGCAAAGGCCAGGACCCAGGTATGATCAAAGCAGACAAGGGAGTTGCTCCAGAGCTAATGAAGCTAGGATAGGATCCTGGCTTTCTCTTCTCATTCTCAACTGCATTATCTCAGAAAGTCGGATAACCTCTTGAAATTTCTTATTTACCACCAGTAAAATGAGGTCAATTGATACAGTTAACTCCTAAGTGAGATTTAGCATGTAAAAACACTTTATAAACTGAAAGCAAAATATATACAGTCCTGTATACATAAGGGCATTAAAGGCAAGATTCTACATCTGCGTCTAGAGTGTATCCTTGCCACCTCCCTTTGATTTTTTTTTCCAATTAAGGTACATTTAATGATAAAGGTGTCTAGCCCTTGTTATATTTGCTGAGATTTCAGCCAAATCCTCCAACAAGTTGTTTCATCTCAAGTACTTCAAATTTTAGTCACCGTTTTTCTTCAAGAAAAAAAGAAACTTAATATGAAAGAATTCTATTGAAGCCATGAAGGCACTTTTAACTAAAATATCTTTTTTGATCTGTATCACATCTTTTATGCATATGTTTTTGTTTCTAGTTTAGTGTTTTATAAGAGTCCTCACTGTGTGAACATGTAGATCTCTGATTCTTCTTATGTTTCTTCTTCGACCTTTTCATTCAAATTTTTGTTTTGTCAAATTCTGATGTGTTATTTTCTTTAAGTTCTATCTTATTATATTATTATCTTTTAGAAGCCTCTTTGATTTCTAAAGAGAGACAGAAAAGAAATGAATCTAGAGTGGAGGACAGAAGCTGGGAGGAGGAGAGGGATACAATGACAATATAATATTTGAGAAAAAATATGATTTTTCACTAAAAAAAAGAATAGATAGAAACAGCCATTCCTAAGACAATTATATATTAATATATAATATAATAATACATCCATGTATTAAAAACTCAAAAACTGAGAATCAGTCACTTAAAAAGCCACATTTATTCTTTTACATAAGCATAGAAGCCAAAGTTTCTTAACTCAATGTCCCCTTGGCCTCATTATATATATATATATCCTATGGTTAATACATGTTCACATGCACTTTCATTTTATTTATATGCATTGTCTAGACTCAATTATGGAGAGCCATCATTGAACATGATATATGTTACAACTCTTGTTCCAGGAATGAAAGATTTATTATACAGTATGCTAAGAGTTCTGACAAACAGTTCCAGTTAGCAAAGTTTTAAAGATTAAATAGATTAATAGAGATGCTTTTCTTAAAGCTATGACCTCTTCTGAAGAAGGCTTGTATTCATTAGTGATTGACAGTGTCTATTCATCTGATTCAGTCATTCTTATCTGAGACTGAAGGAGATTCTCATCCTCAGAACTCTCCATAGTTGAAACACCATTCTAAAGGCAGTAAGCCCAACTCAGAAGTATGCTAGAGATGGCTAGTCCTATATCAATAGAGCTTTCATGTTTAACTCTTCTCTACTCCAAATCCAGAAAATTAAGTCTCCAGCTTAAAACTGAATCATAATAAGTGTACTTATGTTTAGAACTTACTTCCTAAGGACAATGGTTAATTCTGTCTGTCTTCTTGGTTAGTTTACAGACTATTTCTACACATTTCTCTTAAAGTACTTTTTGTAAGATTTTAATAAATCAGTCATTTCATAATGTAGGTGGGTCTCTTTCAGTCAGACTGAGTACCAAAGAAAAGACTGGGCTCTTCCAGAAAAAAAAAGGGCTTCTTCCAAAAGACTCCATTCCAATGGGAAATGCAACACTTCCTCTTTCCACAACCACTAGTCACCAGCCTATCCTTCCTGAGTATTCCCATGTGCCAAATCCTTAACTTAAATTTTCATGACATACTTTTCTATATAATCTGCCCAAACAGCAGCTCTTTCTGTGTTTCAAGGCTCCTGCTTTGGAGCCACTCCTGCTCTGATACTGGTCTGGGAAGAACTCCTACAAAGATAAGCTCTTTATTCTTGTCAAAAATTGTCTCTTCACAACAGGGTACTTCTCATAGGATTAACTCTCTAATCTACAGAGTAGTTCAAATCCAAACAAGCTCCCTGTAGGGTAGCAAGCTTTCCTCATGCTGTTCTGATAACCATGCCACCTTTGCTGCCCTACATATATTTTTTTTTCCAATGTTTATTAGATATTTTCTTCATTTACATTTCAAATGCTATCCCGAAAGTCCCCTAAACCCTCCCCCGTACCCCGCCCTGCTCCCCTACCCACCCACTCCCACATCTTGGCCCTGGGGTTCCCCTGTACTGGGGCATATAAAGTGTGCATGAACAAGGGGCCTCTCTTCCCATTGATGGCCAACTAGGCCATCTTCTTCTATATATGCAGCTAGAGACATGAGCTCTGGGGGTACTAGTTAGTTCATATTGTTCTTCCACCTATAGGGTTGGAGACCCCTTCAGCTCTGTGGGCACTTTCTTTAGCTACTCCCTTGGGAACCCTGTGTACTATCTAATATCTGACTGTGAACATCCACTTCTGTGTTTGCCAGGCACTGGTATATTTAATGTGCCATGGCACCCTTCTCCAAATGGAACTGCTTGAAAAGATTCTGACTTTACTTTGACTGACCAAGGTTATCATGACCATCACTCCCTCTCCACTGTGAGCTAAAGTATATATAAGGAAATGAGAAATTGTAAAAAGAATAAGAGGAAAATATATTGATTTATGTTACTTGATAATTACAAACACTCATTGAAAGTAAGGTTGCATTTTCAAATACTAACCTTTCTGATCATCATATGCCCAATGCCACAATCACAAATTTTATCAATTTTTGGTTTAATACATTTTGAAGTAGTATGTGTTAATTCCAGCAACACTTTAACTTATAATGCAGTTTCTAATATGTATACCATTCCTTGTATACTTAGCTCTTTCTCTCAACCAGACAGTATATTTGAGAATGGCAAGGAATACATCTCACTCATATTTGCAATCACAGGCCTTGGCACAGTTCCTGGAACCTACTATGCCTGAACCATATTTATTTAGTGAATGAGTTGAGTTTCCCCAGAGCAGTCTTTAAGAACAAATATAACACTGATTTGTTTAGTCTTTGGACATTTAAGGAGAAACTAACTAGTGTAGCAACCTAGACCATGACTTCAAATCTTCTCACAGAATCTTAACTAATAATGTGTTATGTTATGCACCGGAGATCCCCAGGAGAAACCCCTCTAATTGGCACTCTCTGTATTTCACAATCAATTAGAAACCTGGTACTCTGTGGAGTTTTACCCAGGAGTGTATTTCTCTTGAGTCCCGTAAAAAGTAGCCTTTTTCTTTGTGTGAATTTTCTCTCCTCTTGGAGACCATATGCAAGTTTAATTTCCTCTTTTAAGCTCTTTGGTCTCATTTGATAACTCTTTGGCTAGACTCTCTCTAAATCCTATCAAGAGCTCCAGAAGAGCCTTTAAACAATTCACTAGAAGGAAACAGAATCAAAATAAACATAATAAATTCACTAAATAAACATATATGGGTATCTTATCCTCATAAATTAGATTATAATAATCGTTATACAAAATGAACAGAAATAGCTAACTATGAATAAAAATTCAATCATATTTCAAAATAAAAATTAATTCAATGTTTCTTATATTTTATAAAGTTTTGTCACGCATATTAGCAACAGAATTAAGTTGTAAAAATACCTTCAAGTTGGCTGCCAATCTCCAAATATTGTCAAGCTAGTGAATATGTGAAAAACAAAAAGAAAAATGGAACTATAGACTTCCAAAAAAACCAAAAACAAATGGAATAACTGGAATTTATTGATTGGGTTTTAGAAGAGATGTAAGAAAGCAATAATATCTAAACAAAATGTTATGCTTCTAATTGACATGATTTTCTTCTGTTTCTTGAAGAATAATTCTTTTATATTTATTTTCCACCAATGTCTTAAAAGTGAGAACAAATAGTTATACAATAAATATTTTAGTCATGTGTTTTACTTCTTTAAATCTTCATTTAAAATACTCTGAGTAAACAGATGTACTGATCAGGGATTTTTCATTTCATGGTCAAGGTTCAAACTACACTTATTAATTTAATTAAGGAAAGTAATTAAACAAGTACTTTGCTAGATGTTGGAATTGTAAGAATGAAAATCATCAGGCCAAACATCTGGCCATTTAAGCACAAGATCAGCTTTAAGATACAAATAAAAAAATGTACTTTTTAGTTTTAATAAATGGTGGTTATGGTTTTCCAAATATTTAGATTTTCTGAATTTTAAATTTGTATATATTATTTGTTTACATATAGTAAACTCAAATATCTAGTCAATAAACAAAATCTAATCTCAAATTCTGATAATTTCATATTAATATATCATGTGTTTTTCTATGATCCATTTAAGTAACATTTTCTATTAAATTACATCTAGGGATATACAGGGATATATGTAAACATTAAAAGGTAATTTATATCAAGCCCAATGTTTCATCAATCTAAACGGAGAGAAACTCAAAGCATTTCATTTAAAAATAGGGCTAAGACACATTATCCATTCTCTTCACACTTATTTGATATAGTACCAGAAGACATAACATGAGCAATTTCATTTTTTTTAACTTTTTCCAATTTTTTATTAGGTATGTTCTTTATTTACATTTCAAATGCTATCCAGAAAGTCCCTTATACCCTGCCCAAGCCTACTCCCCTACCAACCCACTCCCACTTCTTGGCCCTGGTGTTCCTCTGTACTGGGGCATATAAAGTTTGCAAGAGCAAGGGGCCTCTCTTTCCAATGATGACCGACTAGGCCATCTTCTGCTACATATGCAGCTAGAGACATGAGCTCTGGGCGTACTGGTTAGTTCATATTGTTGATCCACCTATCATATTACAGACTCCTTCAGCTCCTAGGGTACTCAATTTCATAAATACAGGAGGTCAAGAAGATATAAATAGGAAAGGAAGATAACAAACTATCTTTATTAGCAAACAATATGATTTTATGCATAAATGCCCTGAATCTCTAGTAGACACTTCTACAGCTGAAAAACATTTTCAGGAAAGTAGCACAGTATGAAATTGACATACAAAAATCAGTACCNCCACTATGTTCATAGCAGCCTTATTCATAATAGCCAGAAACTGGAAAGAACCCAGATGTCCCTCAACAGAGGAATGGATACAAAAAATTTGGTATATTTACACAATGGAGTACTACTCAGCTATTAAAAACAATAAATATATGAAATTCCTAGGCAAATGGATGGATCTGGAGGCCATCAGCCTGAGTGAAGTAACCCAATCACAAAAGAACTCACATAACATGTACTGACTGATATGTGGATATTAGCCCAGAAACCTAGACTACCCAAGATACAATTTACTAAACACATGAAATTCAAGAAGAAGGAAGATCAAAATGTGGACATGTCACCCCTTCCTAGAATTAAGAACAAAGCACACATTGAAGGAGTTACAGAGATCATGTGTGAAGCTGAATCGAAAGGATGGACCCAATGACTGTGGCTGCCAGGGATCCATCCCACAATCAACCACCAATCATAGACACTATAGCATATGCCAGCAATATAGTGCTGAAAGGGCCCGGATATAGCTGACTCGTGGGAGACTACACCAATGCCTGGCAAACATGGAGGTGGAAGCTCACAGTCAACTATTAGATGGAACACAGGGTTCCCAAGGAAGGAGCTAGAGAAAGTACCCAAGGAGTTGAAGGGGTCTTCAACCCTATAGGTGGAAGAATAACATGAACTAACTAGTACCCCCTGAGCTCATGTCTCTAGCTGCATATATAGACGAGGATGGCCTAGTTGGCCATCATTGGGAAGAGAGGCCCCTTGGTCATGCAGACTTTATATGCCCCAGTACAGAGGAACGCCAGGGCCAAGATGTGGGAGCAGGTGGGTAGGGGAGCAGGGCCGGGAGGGGGGATGGTATAGGGAACTTTCTGGATAACACTTGAAATGTAAATGAAGAAATTATCTGAAAAAAAAACCCCAAAAAAATACTATTCATATTTTTAGTTTCCTTGTATTAATAATTGATTTCAAACCTTGTATATTTCAAGTGCTTCCTCATCATATTGTAAATTACATATTTCTCCTTTAAATAATATTTTACTTACATAAATAAATACAAAGTCTTTAAAAAAAGAACTTGACTTATGGCTAGGTAGAAACACTTAAGTTGTGGCATAGCATTAATTTTGGCATTCAGAAAACAGATGCAGGCTGTGAGCTTGAAGCTTGTCTGATCAAGATGAGTTGTAGAACAGTCATATCTATATAGTAACATTCTATTTCAAAAAAATAAACATACAAAGAAGAAAAGAAAATTGATTTGTATAATCTAGACTTCAAAACTCTAATGTCTCAAGTAATAAAGAAACCAAGATTTAAGAACAGAATTTTCATTAATTCATTCACTGATTGATTAGTAAGAAGGCAGAGCTACCACCTCTTTTAGTCTTCATGTATCTGTAACTACAGAGGGACAGCCACTGTGCACATGCCTTCTCTATTTTATTCTTTTCCTCCTCATTCATATTCTTCACATGAGCTAGCTGCAAAGATCCAGCAGCAGCAGCTTGCTGCTGGCATTATAGTAATAAATGGAAAAGGGAGGTGACTTTTGTCTACTACCCTGCTAGACTCCAATGCTAGTAGCCCACTTCACCTGTCTATATCAACATGATTATCACAACTTTATCGTTTGATAGAACCACTAAGGATTTTCAAGTTGAGTGTATAAAAAATATTGAAGATATAAAAACCTCCTCAGCAAACAAAAACTGGAAATGGACAGAGCTTTCCTCTCTTCAACTGCATATGCAGTAAGCTGGCAAGCCTTTTAAGTCTGTAAATTACATGTTATTCAGCTTTTCTTTCTCTTCCAATCTTCTTGTCCTTATTGCTAGATATTGGAAGTCTACAGTAAACCCTCAGCTTATCTGCCTGTTCTCAACTCTGTGATCAAGATTTTTCCTTTCTAGCAAACCTTTATTTCTCTCACAGGTGCATAAGAAGTTTGTTCTCACTGCCAATTTGCTTTGATCTCATGAATCTTTTTGCATTATTCTCTACGATTCTAGTCCAAACATAGAAACATCCTTTAGAAGTCATCAGACCTTTTTTCTCAATGTATCTATGCTTCTGTGTTGAAAGTGTTATGATTAAGACACACAAAAGCTGCCCAATTTATTTAGCAAGCATACTCAGTTTTATATCACCTCTTTACCCATGCTCTTATTTTTACAAAAATTACTGTAACCACAAAATCAATATGATACATTTCCATACACCCTGATTGGCCTGCTGCCCCTCACCCCCAGCCATCATTTCTTGTTGAAATTTTAATATATATTATCAAGTATAATAATTTATGAGAGGGAAAAGAATAGACTAGAAAATGCATTGCACAGTGGCTGTCCCTCTGTGTGTATTTATAGTTGAATAAAGACTTAAAGAGGTGGTAGCTCTGCCATCTTTACTAATCAATTATATATATATATATATATATATATATATATATATATATATATATATATNTGTGTGTGTGTGTGTGTGTGTGTGTGTGTGTGTGTGTAAATAGATAATCATGGGTGATCAGACACATAAAGTCCATGTGTGTAGGTCAAAGAACAATTTGCCAATTATTCAGTTCGCTTCTATCATTTTTTTTCCTTACCACAGTTCTTCTGGGTTGACAGCAACCATCTTTACCCAGTTGAGATATCTTGCTGCTCCTCAGAAATATTCCATAGCTGCTAATACAATGTGTATCTTCAGTATCCCCCAATTTTTATATTTTGAATGTTTGGTTCATAGCTCTGGATGCTCTAGTCTAGGTGCTAGGTGCTTTTCAGTGTGGGGTCTAACAGGAGGCAAATGTCATCTGGATATGCCATTGATACAGGCATTTGCTTGCCAGTTCCTGTTCTCACCATCTTGGTTGCTGTTAGGTGTGGAGCTGTTCTCCATCCTGCTCTCATCCAGAGTGAATTTCTGTCTCATAATAAGTCCAGAAATGCCAAAATGAGCACTGTCTGATGATTCTGAACATCTAAGCAAAATTAATGTTGCTTAAGTAAAAATTGTTCATCTCTTGAGATTTTGTCACAGAAAGTCCACTAGCATCCTCCACTGTCCCTTAAATTTAGCTTCAGTATAAGGGATAGGGTTCCAACACTCTGCTCACGCCTTTGGCAGCAGACATTAAGCAATAATAGAATTCATTCCATTTATGAATTTTCTTGTTTAAGAATGTGCATTGGAGGCTAGTTTCTTTGTGTCTTCTTCCCTAGCAGATTGTAAATACTCTGGTTTTAGTGAACAGGTAGATGGGAAATACATGATCAAATGTATCTTCACTTGAAATACATGAAACTTTTTTTTCTATAATGGTTGATTTTATAAGAAATTATGAAAGAAAATTTGGAAAATTACCTATGTGAGTTAGCTTCTGGATGTTGCTGAAATATTAAAATTCAAAACGAAAGCTGGATGCAGATACTCATGCCTGTTACCTTGCTTCTCAGAAGACTGAGGCAGAAGGTTGGTAATAGAGTGAAGCCATGAAAAGGTACAAAGTGAGCACAAAGCCACCCTGGACTGTACAACAGGACACTGCTTCAAAATAGTGATGACAATGAAAGGAGGGAATGAAGGAATGAAAGGATAGAAGGAGGGAGGGAGAGAGGGAGGGAGGGAGGGAGGGAAGGAAGGAAGGAAGGAGGGAGGGAGGGAGGGAGGGAGGGAGGGAGGGAGGGAGGGAGAGAGGGAAGGAAGGAAGAAGGGAGGGAGGGAGGGAAGGGAGAATGGAGGGAGGGAGGAGGAAGGAAGGAAGAAAAGGGAAGGAGGAAGGTAGGGAAGAAGCCCCGAAGGAAGGAAAGAAGAGGAGGTGAGGGAAGAAATAAGGAAGGAAGGATTGAGGGAGTAGGGGATTAAGGAAATAATGTAGGAGTGAAGGAGGGAAGGAAGAAGGAAGGGATGGAGGGAAGAAGGGGAAAAGGAAATGGAAAACAAAGGACAAGGGAAAAGTGATGAGAGTGATACAGGCAGTGACTACTTTACAACAGAGTAGTTTTTGCAAGGCTATGGGATTGAAGGCTGATGAATTTTACTAATATGTATGTATAAATTCTGGCATTTGTTTGCTTTATTTTAAAACAGCCTATGAAGAAATTCTAGGTACTAACAAATTTTAAAATTTATTTATTTATTACGTACGTATTATACGTGTGTGTTTGTGTTAGTATTCATGTGAGTGAAGGTGTCCAGAGAACTCAGAAGAAGGCAGCCGGTCCTCTGGATCCAGTCCTAAGCAAATGTCCACACCTTAACTGAGTGCTGAAAACAATTCAGGTTCTCGAAAAAAGATGCAAGTCCTTTTAACTGCTGAGCCATAATCCTAGCCCTAGATGCTAGCTCTTAAGAACTTTTTCTCTCATCTGAACACCTAAGAGACTTAAACTACAATTTTCTACCCAGGCAAAGAGGCTTTTGATGAAAAGCTATTTAAGTGTCAGAATTGTTGGACTGAGAATTACTTTCCCTACTAAATATCTGGGAAGGGATGCTTTCAGCTAACTCTGACATAATTCTATTTATTACTTGACTTCATAGCCACTCGGGTGGTTTAGGAGGCAGATGTTTTGGACAGACACTTTGCTGTAGCTGGCATCAAGTGCATTTTACTATGTGGTTGATTTGAAAGCAGATTCCACAGCTAAATGTACTGAGATCTGTTGCTGAGTTTATAATGTGATTCACATACTCATAGTGAATGCTAGTTTATGAAGGTGTCATCAAGTTGTTTAAACCAACCGAAACATCACATTATACAGATGGTGTTGAAGGCATTACTGCCTGGAAAATAATTTGTGACATCTGTGGTTTTCTCATAATCATTTTGAGTTTTGTGCCTTTTGCTCAGTTATTCTTAAGCTGTTTCAGAATCGATGCAGACTCATAGCAACATTCAAATTGGTTTAATGAGCAATAAAAATAAAAGCAGTACGGAATATTGTTCCTTAATTTTTCATTACGTTAATATAACTATTATATTAAATATATTTTGATAGTTCATTTGCTTTCCTTGAATTTTAGGATTTTTGTTTAAATCAAGAAATCTATCATTGAACTTTCACATTGATTTCATACAATTATTGCTATAGTACAGTCATGACTGTGTGTGTTTATGTACACATGTTCCATGGCATGGAAGAGGAATTCAGAGGATGACTTGCAGATGTAAGTTATCTCCCTTCACCATGTAATTCCTGCAGACTGAGTTCAGATCTTAAAGCTGGATGGCTATTATCTTCAGTAGTGAGGCAGCTTGTTAAGTCATCATATTTTTTTAATAACCTCTAAGTATACAGCCCTTGAAGAAAAATATTCCTGAGCTTTGGCACAAATAAGCCATTTAGGTAGACCTCATGTCTAGAGCGCTTCCATTATCATAATAAACTCCCAGAGGATTCTTTCATAAAATAATAATTATTGGCTTTTATTATTTGGTTTAAATATGTAATACTATTTTCTCCAATTTATAATTAAAATATTGAGAAGAATCAATATCATTTTGTTTTTCTAAAAATGCAAACTTCAATATCATGAAATATAATAGCCTTTTAAAATTTAGCACAAAAGTATTTAATAATTTTCAGAAGTGAAAATAGAAACAAATGATTTTCTTATTTGTTCTAGGATAATTAGAACTTATAATTTCATGTCTCTTATGGATTAATTAAATATAAACGCTTATTAGTGTTTCATGCTTTACTTAGTTTCTTAGTACTTAATAATATTGGTGTTCAAGTATAATATTAATGTCAAACAACTTTTATCCATTCATTTACTAAGATCATTTTTGTTTTTATTTCTCTGTTAAAATTATCAACTATCTTTCTTGGAGTATATTTTTACACTTGGAATTTAATAATAATTATATTTATCACAAATAATGTATTCAATTTTATTTTTATATTACTAGACATCAATTATCTCTTTGAGGATCTTTTAATCTTGGAATATATTAGTAAATTACAGTAGTAATAATAAAGCTTTAGTAGTCATATAATTGAAATACTAGCTGATATCTAGAGAACTATCAGGAAATGACAAATGCATTACCGAAGCTTTCCTATGCTTTGGGCTTTTAAATTCCAGAATCTCCCTCATGGTGGATTATTGACCTAAAAATGAAATAAAACTAGACAAAGCCAGATTTCAGTGTAATATTGTGGCATCTTCCCAACATTTATTCAAGATTAAAAAACTTGATTTTTAAATCAGTGTGTATTATAATAGTATCTTTCCCATTTGTTCCTATGAAGACTGAATAGAAATAAGAATTAAAAATAATATGGCAAAATTAGTTTATGACATTTGTAGTGAGATGCATAAGTAGTCTTATAGTATTCCTAGTTTTATGTAGTGCACACAATTTTTCTGTATATTGAATGTGTTGTAATTATAGGGAGCTACTGTATACATACAAGGAATATTGATTCTTGAGTCATTATTGCACACTGTTTGACTATGATGGAGTAAATTTGTATTTCCATAGTCAAAGTCTATAATGGCCATATTACAGTTTAAGTCTAATATCTGATTTTAAGTTATTTCAAATTTACTTGAAAATTAATTTAAATGCACACGTTTATTGTTTTTACGTTTCCTATATAGTTTCAGTAACTTCTTTGTTCACCCACTCTCCAGAATTATTTTTTTTTCAATTTTTATTAGATATTTTATTCATTTACATTTCAAATACTATCCCGAAAGTCCCCTATACTTCCCTCTGCCCTACTCCCCTACCCACCCACTCCCACTTCTTGGCCCTGGTGTTCCCTGTACTGGAGCATATGAAGTTTGCAAGACCAAGGGGCCTCTCTTCCCAATGATGGCTGATTAGGCCATCTTCTGCTACATATGCAGCTAGAGACACAAGCTCTGGGGGGTACTGGTTAGTTCATATTGTTGTTCCACCTATAGGGTTGCAGACTGCTTCAGTTCACTGTGTACTTTCACTAGCTCCTCCATTGGGGCCCCTGTGTTCTATCCAACTTCTGTATTTGCCAGGCACTGGCATAGCCTCACAAGAGACAGCTATATTTGGGTCCTTTCAGCAAATTCGTGCTGGCATGTGCAATAGTGTATCTGCATTTGGTAGCTGATTATGGGATGGATCCCCGGGCGGGATAGTCTCTGGATAGTCCATCCTTTTGTCTTAGCTCCAAAGTTTGTCTCTATAACTCCTTACATAGCTATTTTGTTCCTTATTTTAAGGAGGAATGAAATATCCAAACATTGGTCTTCCTTCTTGATTTTCCTGTGTTTTGCAAATTGTATCTTGGGTATTCTAAGTTTATGGGCTAATATCTACTTATCAGTGACTGCATAACAAGTGACTTCTTTTGTGACTGAGTTACCTCACTCAGGATGATATCCTACAGATGCATCCATTTGCCCAAGAATATCATAAATTCGTTGCTTTTAATAACTTAGTATTATTCCATTTTGTAAATGTACCACATTTTCTGTATCCATTCCTCTGTTGAGGGACATCTGGGTACTTTCCAGCTTCTGGATATTATAAATAAGACTGCTATGAACATAGGGGAGCATGCTTGGAACATCTTCTGGGTATATGCCCAGGAGAGGTATTCCTGGATCTTCCAGTAGTACTATGTCCAATTTTCTGAGGAACTGCCAGACTGATTTTCAGAGTGGTTGTACAAGCTTGCAATTCCACCTGCAATGGAGGAGTGTTCCTCTTTCTCCACATCCTTGCCAGCATCTGCTGTCACCTGAATTTTTTATCTTAGCCATTCTGACTGGCATGAGGTGGAATATCAGGATTGTTTTGATTTGCATTTCCCTGATGATTAAGAATGTTGAACATTTTTTCAAGTGCTTCTCAGCCCATTGGTATTCCTCAGTTGAGAATTCTTTGTTTAGCTCTGTACCCCAGATTTTAATGGGGTTATTTGAATTTCTGGAGACCAGCTTCTTGAGCTCTTTGTATATATTGGATATTATCCCCCTATAGGATTTAGGATTGGTAAAAATCCTTTCCCAATCTGGGGGTGGCTTTTTGTCTTATTGACAGTATCTTTTGCCTTGCAGAAGCATTACAATTTTTTGAGGTCCCATTTGTTGAATCTTGATCTTACAGCACAAGCCATTGCTGTTCTGTTCAGGAATTTTCCCCTGTGCCCATATCTTCGAGGCTTTTCCGACTTTCTCCTCTATAAATTTCAGTGTCTCTGGTTTTATGTGGAGGTCTTTGATCCGCTTAGACTTGAGCTTTGTACAAGGAGTTAAAAATGGATCAATTCACATTCTTCTACATGATACCCCCCAGTTGTGCCAGCACTATGTGTTGAAAATACTGCATTTTTCCCCACTGGATGGTTTTAGCTCCCTTGTCAAAGATCAGGTGACCATAGGTGTGTGGGTTCATTTCAAGGTCTTCAATTCTATTCCATTGATATACCTGTCTGTTGCTATACCAATAACATGCAGGGTTTTTGTTGTTGTTGTTGTTGTTGTTGTTGTTGTTGTTGTTCTTGTTGTTTTTTATCACAATTGCTCAAAGTACAGCTTGAAGTCAGGCATGGTGATTCCACCATAGGTTCCTTTATTGTTGAGAATAGTGTTTGCTACCCTATTTTTTTTTTCTTATTCCAGATGAATTTGAAAATTCCTCTTTCTAACTCAGTGAAGAATTGTGTTGAAATTTTGATGGGGATTGCATTGAATCTGTAAATTGCTTTTGGTTTGATAGCCATCTTGACTATATTAATCCTGACAATCCATGAGTCTGGGAGATCTTTCCATCTTTGAGTTCTTTTCAATTTCTTTCTTCAGCGACTTGAAGTTCTTGTCATAAAGATCTTTCACTTCTTTAGTTAAATTTGCACCAAGATATTTTATATTATTTGTGATTATTGTGAAGGGTATCCTTTCCCTAATTTCTTTCTCACCCTGTTTATCCTTTGTGTGGAGAAAGGCCACTGACTTATTTGAGTTAACTTTATGTCCAGCTACTGTGCTGAAGCTGTTTATCAGGTTTAGGAGTTCTCTAGTGAAATTTTTAGGGTAACTTAAATACACTATCATATCATCTGCAAAGAGTGATACTATGACTTCTTCCTTTCCAATTTGTATCCCCTTGATCTCTTGTTGTGGAATTGCTCTGGCTAGGTTTTCAAGTACTGTATTGAATATGTAGGGAGAAATTGGGCAGTCTTGTCTAGTCCCTGATTTTAGTGGGATTGATGTTGGCTACTGGTTTGCTGTATTTTTCTTTTATTATGTTTATGTATGGGCCTTGAATTCTTGATCTTTCCATGACTTTTATCATGAAGGGGTGATAGATTTTGTCAAATGCTTTCTCAGCATCTAATGAGATGATTCTGTGAGTTTTGTCTTTGAGTTTGTTTATATAGTGGATTATTTTGATAGATTTCCATATATTAAACCATCCTTGTATCTCTAGGATGAAGCCTACTTGTTCATGATGGATGATCATTTTGATGTGTTCTTTGATTCACTTTGCAAGGATTTTATTGAGTATTTTTGCTTCCATATTCTTAAAGGAAAATGATCTGAAGTTTTCTTTCTTTGTTGGATCTTTGTATGGTTTAGGTATCAGAGTAATTGTGGCTTCATAGATTGAATTTGGTAGAATACCTTCTGTTTCTATTTTGTGGAATAGTTTGAGGAGAGTTGGCATTAAGTCTTCTTTGAAGGTCTGATAGAACTCTGTACTAAACCCATTTGGTCCTGGGCTACTTTTTTTTTTTTTTTTTTTTTTTTTTTTTTTTTTTTTTTTTTTTTTTTTTTTTTTTTTTTTTTTTTTTTTTTTTTTTTTTTTTTTTTTTTTTTTTTTTTTTTTTTTGGTTGGGAGACTATTAATGACTACTTCTATTTCTTTAGGGAAAATGGGACTCTTAAGATTGTTAATCTGATCCTGATTAAACTTTGGTACCTGGTATCTGTCTAGGAAGTTGTTCATTTCATCCAGGTTTTCCAATTTTGTTGAGTATACCCTTTGTAGTAGGATCTGATGATGTTTTTGATTTCCTTAGGTTCTATTGTTATTTCTGATTTTGTTAATTAGAATACTGTCTCTGTGCCCTCTAGTTAGTATTGCTAAGGGTTTATATATCTTTTTGATTTTCTCAAAGAACTAGATCCAGGTCTGTTTGAGTCTTTGAATAGTTCTTTTTGTTTCCACTTGGTTGATTTCAGCCCTGAGTTTGATTATTTCCTGCTGTCTACTCCTCTTGGGTGAATTTGCTTCCTTTTTATCTAGAGCTTTTAGGTGTGTTGTCATGATGCTTGTGTGTGTTCTATGCTAAACAGAACTACAGGCAGTGCTAAACAGGTAGAAGTCCTTAAAGAAGAAACACAAGAATCCCTTAAAGAATTACAGGAAAACACAACCAAGCAGGTGATGGAATTGAACAGAACCATTGAAGATGTAAAAATGGAAGGAGAAACAATGAAGAAAACGCAAAGGGAGACAAGTCTAGAGATAGAAACCCTAGGAAAGATATCAGGAACCATAGATGTGAACAGCAACAGATTTTTTTTTTTTTTTTTAAAGTACATGAGTGAATGTGTAAGGCAAATCTAGAAATGATCCAGATGTGTTTAGAAGTCCCTTATGCCTCCAATTTGAGAGATGTCTCCAGAAACAATCATGTTAACCTTATGAGGATGTTTGTACATCCTATTTCAGAATGCTTTTTTGAGATTAATTACTGCTCTTCATGAGTCACAAAAGGATACATCATTTCCTTGAACAACCACACTAAGAGAATACAATTGAGACTGGAGCTACTGATAGGTGATAGACCATTTTCCTGCCATGCACACAGTGCCTCTTATATGGAATAAAAAGGTTTGGGTAATATATAATACATATGAAAGACATTAAAATGTCAATTTATACATCATTCTTAAAATAAAATTAAAATATTTTTCTTCTATGACTTTATAAAAGATTTTCTTGAGTATAAGTCTAGAACACAGAGAAGAATGGTTCAAAAGAAGGGGTAAGTGGTGTGGTGTGTTCATCTAGCTGGTACTGTTAAGAATTTCATTAGTCAATTCACAGAAAAAAGTAGTAGGGCAATTGGGGACCACACATTCTCTTCTGTGAATCATTTTTGTTCTCTCTCTTCATTTGGCATCCCTAAGTCTTCAACATTTTAACAAATCGTCAAACATGACCTCCCAAGTTATTATCAGAAGTCACCATTCCTGATTCTAGACATCTAGAAATCACATGAAAGGAACTTATTTTGCAGTCAGAAAAATGTTCTGGGATAAGAACATTGTACTACCATTTGAGCTATGAAGGCAGAAAATGAGCCCCTCACAATTATCAAAGCAAATTTGTTATTCTCAGAAAAGAAAAGGGTATTAGCTAGGCCAATGAAAGCAAGTTTTTTTTTTTTTTGTTTTTTGTTTTTTTTTCAAACCAAGTTTTATACCACAGAGATTCACAGTTGCAGTATGATTTTAATTAAGTCTATTTGAATTTCTTATAAATTAGACTTATACAATGTATCTGTGCTGAATAAAAATAAAATCCATTACTGGGCTAGTTGCCAGCTGCTGAAAGCAAAATACAAAAAGATATTGGGGTTGTGAGTCCAGGTTCAGATCCAAATTAGTTAGCATTGGTTAATATTAAACCAAAAAGATAAGCATATTTGTCAACTGACTTAAAGAGTACTTTATTACCAGTCTTTGTCAACATTAGTAGCTGAGTATACTAATGGATTTTATGTGACAAACAAAATTGGATTTGATCATTTATATTTTCAACTCTCCCATGAAGGAAGGGCAGGTGTGCACACAGCAGGACGTCACCTTCTATAACAGAGTGTGAGACCTCAATCTGATCCTACATGTGCCCTGCTCCTGCACAGCCAGTTTCCACATCCATGACAGTATTATTCTACTTTTCAGGCACTGTTAAGAGAAATGATTTTAGAAATTTATTCAGAAAAATATGTATTGAATAAAATAGAAAACATACTAGTCCCAACAGTTTCTATCTAGATCAGAAGTATAGCACCTTTAATTCTGCCTTTTAATTAACAAAGGTAGCATAAGGAGAGAATTCTGAACAAAAGGTAAAACTGGCCATCATTAGTAAAAGTTATATCTTAGTCATATTTGTTTATGAATAAGAACAACACTGCTTGGATTTTTCTATCATATCACCTGTAAAATGCCAGTGGTTATCAAACAATATAAAGCATGAATTTGAAGCATTTTGAAGCAGAAATGTCAGATCATAAGAAGATACTTTATTGCCATCCGATGTGCATTTCTTTTCGGCATCCTGTTCTCACGAAAGCTCCACCTAATGTTCCTTAGAAGAATGCTTGCTTTCAGCCAGGCCCACGATGTGAGAGGACTGTAACTCAATTTTCTGATTTAATAGTGGAAGGTTATTCAAGCATGAAATTGCCTCCTTCGTGTAGAGCAATCCCCTTTGCCTGTCAAGTCAAGGCTCAAAAGCTTGATGTCTACTGTGATTACCACTGTTGACCCAACCAATTGTTGCTGGAGCCAGAGTTAAGTTTTTCTGTGTGATCCACTGAAGAACCATCTCTCCAAACAGTCAAAGGTGAAAACAGGTATGTGGCTACTCTCAGAGTCTGCGCCCTGTATGCTCGCATTCTAGGTACAAACAAATTGTAGTAAAATGCAAAATATTATGTATTATATTGACCACATTGTTCTTCATAAGTATAAACATGTTTCTTTTAATAACGCATCTACCGAGTTTAAGAATTTCAGAGGTAAGAATCCACCTCTGCTTTCTCTGTGACCATCTGTTATTCAAGAAATAATGCAAAAATATTTTTCCTCAATAAATTAATTAAACACTATCCTGCTGGTTGCTTGCATTATAAACTTTGAATTCTGACTATGTTAATATTGCAGTACAAGCTATAATTCGGGGCATTTGTATAGTTGTGTGGTTTTATTCCCAACAGTAAAAATAAAAAGAATCATATGAAATTAATATTAGCAACATATATTTCATTTTCCCAGTATATTAAACAGATCATTTCAAGACTTATCTTTTAAAGGAATCTTATGAGTAACCATATAGAGATTTTATTTTTCAAAATTAAAATAAAATTGCATCCCTTCTTTTCCCCCAAATCCTTACCATATACTTCCCTTGTCCTGTCTCAAATTATTGGCTTCTAATTGTTGAGATAGATAGATAGATAGATAGATAGATAGATAGATAGATAGATAGATAGATTGATAGATAGATAGATGATAGATAGATGGATAGATAGATGATATATGTAAAATATATACATGTATAATAAATTTAGATATATGTACATATATATGCACATAAATACATATATAAATATTCCTAAATATATAAATACAAAACTGCTTTGAACAACTAGTGTTTCTAGTTGTATTAGTTAGGGTTTTACTGCTGTAACCAGACACCATGACAAAGGCAAGTTTTATAAAAACATTTAATTGGGGCTGGCTTACAGGTTCAGAAGTTCAGTCCATTATCATCAAGGTAGGAGCATGGTAGCATCCAGGCAGGCATGGTGCAGGAGGAGCTGAGAGTTCTACATCTTCATCCAAAAGCTTCTAGTGGAAGACTGACTTCCAGGTAACTAGGGTGAGGATCTTAAGCCCTTGCCCACAGTGACACACCTATTCCAACCAGTTCATACCTATTCCAGCAAGGCCACACCTCCAAATGGTGCCACTCCCTGGCCCAAGAATATACAAGTCATTACACTAGTGTATATGCATAATCACTTGGATAACCATTTCTTGTGGTTATTCTCTGGGCAAAAACTACTCTGCTCTCATAATTCTTAAGTTTTCTAGTGTTAAGGCAACATAAGATTTTGCCTTTCCATAGTAGAATGTCTATGAGTGTGTGTGTGTGTGTGTGTGTGTGTGTGTGTGTGTGTGTGTGTGCATGTATGTGTAAAACTGCTAGTATGTGTTGAGATCCAAAAAATTGAAGTACAGATGTTAGCAGCCTAATGTTGTGGTTGATCAGATCTGAACTCAGATATTTAACAGCTATTCATTCTATTAATAGATAATCCATAGGCTTATAGTTTTCAAAACATATTTTAACAAGGGTTCTTAAATTTTTTAAGCTTCATTATATCCCATCACCCACCAGAAAGTGTAGAAAGGAAAGTTATATAGGGGAAAAGGGGTGGTGTGTGAGATTATTTAGAAATAGTTCTTTAGGATGATTCTAATCTTCATCATCAGAATAGCAATAGTTCATATGAATTAGCGACAGAAGTTTTATCCACTCACAAACACCATTCATAAACCAGAAGTGGGAGTTCAATTCAAAGAAACCTGATATTCACTATGTGAAAGGGCCTCTGGAGCTTGGTTTAAGTGTCAGCTTCCTTGTTCATTAATCATGCAGATTTGGAAATATTACTTAAATCATCATGTGCCTTGATTTTTTTCATCTGCAAAATTGAAATGATAACAGCAGCCTTCCTCTAAGGTCACTGTGAAGATGAGATTCCTTGTAGGTTGGATGTGCTAATTCATATAAACCACACTGAACAATGCCAAGCCCCAGATAATCAAACATGGAGTGCCAAGTTTTATTATCAACCTGTGAGGGTGTCCATCCTGCAGCAGATTCTAGATGGTATACATCAAAATGACCTAAGACTAGGTTTTAAAAAAAATTCAGATACCTGTTTTAACCCACTTTCCAAATTAGAAATTTGAGATTTCTATTATATCACAAGTCCTTTAAACAAATACATACAGAGTTGATTCTGAAATATGCAAAGATTTGCTCTGGTTACAGCGAGAAGACATTTTCCTTCTTACTCAAGTGCAGTTGAGTAGTTCAAAATTAACAATGTACAAATCATAACCTTTTGTGTTTCGTTGACTCTAGACCTTATATTAATAAATATCATGCATCTAGAAGCACAATAAGAGGCAATGATCATTATTGCTTGTGTAATTCACATGCTGTTTAAACTGAACAACATTTGCACCAGGTTCAAACATATAAAGGTAGAGAATGGAGAAACAAATTGTTTACATAATAACTAAAATTGAGCATAAGAACCCTGCCAAGCTACAGGCACAACTTCCTTCCGGGTTGCACCTACATCAGGAAGCAGAGCCTATGCTCTGGATCCACACCCACTCATCCCACACCAAAATGCCACAATACCTACCACAATACCTGGCCTAACTAGGACCCTACAGGATCCGGAGGAGGCAGGAAACCCTTTCCAGCAAGAAGGTTCCTTCCAGTTTGCACTCTACCCAGAGAATGCTGAGGCTGTGCAAACCCACCCACATCCAGAAATAGCTTGAGCACCAGGAGTTTTGACACACCCAGAATCACAAGCTTCCAGGAGGGACAGGCTCTAGTCAGAGACAGCAAGGTCAGTTAATACCAGAGCTAAACAGATGGGGAGAGGAAAGTACAAGAATATAAGCAATAGACACCAATACTTCTTGGCAATATCATAACCCAGTTCTTCCACCATAATAAATCCTGGATACTCCAATACACCTGAAAAGCAAAAATTCAGATCTAAAATCCCATCTCATGAAGATGATAGAGGTCTTTAAGTAGGACATAAATAGCTCTCTTAAAGATACACAGGAAACCCAGGTAAAGAAATAGAAGCCCTTAGAGAGAGAGAAAAAAAAAACAAAACAATCTGTTAAGAAAAAACAAGAGTATAGGAAAACATAATCAAACAGGTGAAGGAATTGAACAAAATCATTCCAGGAACTAAAAATTGAAATAGAATCATTAAAGAAAACACCAAGGGAGACATCCCTGAAGATGGAATCCTAGAAAAGAGAGTAGGATTCACAGATACAAGAATCAACAACAGAATACAAGAGATAGAAGAGATTATCTCAGACATAGAAGATGCCATAAAAGACACTGACACAACAGTCAAAGAAAATACAAAATGCAAAAAGCTCCTAACTTGAAACATTCAAGAAATCTTGGACACAATGAAAAGAACAAACATAAGAACAATATTTATAAAAGAGAATGAAGATTCCCAACTCAAAGGGCCAGCAAACATCTTCAACAAAATTATAGAAGAAAACTTCTCTAACATAAATAAAGATATGTCCATAAATATACAAAAAGTTGACAGGACATCACACAGATTTGGCCAGAAAATAAATTCTTCCTGTCACATAATATCAAAACAACAAATGCACAGAACAAAGAAAGAATATTGAAAATGCTAAGTAAAAAAGGTAAAGTAACATATAAAGGCAGACCTATCAGAATTATACCTGATTTTTCAACAGAGAGTCTAAAATCCAGAAGATCCTAGATAGATGTCATACAGACCCTACCAGAACAAAAAATGTCAGCCCAGGCTAATCTATCCAGCAAAAATCTCAATTATCATAGATGGAAAAAAACAAGATATTCCATGACAAAACCAAATTTTAACAATATTTTTCCACCAATCTAGCCCTACAAAGGATAATAGAAGGAAAAGTCCAACACAAGGAAGGAAACTGCACCCAAAACAACCCAAGAAATTAACCTTCTCAAAGCACACCCAAAAGATGATAACAACACAAACATAATTTCACCACTAACAAAAATAAATAAATAAAAGGAAGCAACAATTATTGGTTCTTAATATTGCTCAACATCAATGGAATCAATTCACTGGCAAAAAGATATAGGCTAACAGACTGGGTATATAACAGGACCCAGCATTTTGCTGCACACATGAAATGTATTTCAGTGACAAAGACAGACACTATCTCAGAGTATAAGGCTGGGAATTTTTTTCCAAGCAAATGGTCCCAAGACACAAGTTGGAGAAGCCATTATAATACCCAATAAAATAGACTTTCAACCAAAATTTATCAAAAAAGATGGGGAAGGACACTCCATACTTGTCAAAGGAAAAGAAATCCACCAAGATGAACTTTTAATTTTGTACACTTATGCCCCAAATGCAAGGGCACCCACATTTGTAAAAGAAACATTACTGAATCTCAAAGCACACATTGAACCTTACACACTTATAGTAGGAGACTTCAACACCCTACTCTCACCAAGGGACAGATTATGGAAACAGAAACTAAACAGAGACACAGTGAAACTAAGAGATATTAGGAACCAAATGGATTTACAAGATATCTCCAGAATATTTCACCCTAAAACAACAACAACAACAAATCACTTCTTCTCAGCACCTCATTATACCTTTTCCAAAACTAACCATATAATCAGACACAAAACAAGCCTCAACAAATACAAGAACATTGAATTTATCCTATGTATTCTATCAGACCAATACAGACTAATGATGACCTTTAATAACATCAAAAAACAAAACAAAACAAAAAAGTACACATGTATATTGAAGCTGAACAACTTAATATTCAATGGTAATGTGGTCAGGGAAGAAATAAAGAAGTCAAGATATTACTATTTGGAGATGATATGATAGTATTCATAAGTGACCTCAAAAATTCTACTAGAGAACTCCTACAGCAACTTTAATGATCAACTTTAGCAAAATGGCTGGATATAAAATTAACTCTAACAGAACAGTAACCTTCAACTATTCAAAGAAAAATATGGAGGAAAATATTATGGAAATGGCACGCTTCACAATAATCATAAACAACATAAAATATCTTTGTATGACACTAACCAAGCAAGTGAAAGATCTGTACAACAAGAAATTCAAGTTTCTGAAAAAAAAATAAAAGAAATTGAAGAAGACCTCAAAAGATGGAAAGATCTTCCATGCCTATGGATCAGCAGGATTAACATAGTATAAATAGCCATCTTACCAAAAGCAACCTACAGATTCAATGCAATCTCCATCAAAACCACAACTCAATTATTCACAAAGATAGAAAGAGCAATTCTCATCAGGAATAAGAAAAAAGCCAGGATAGTGAAACCATTTTTATCAATAAAAGAATTTCTGAGGGAAGCATGATCCCTGACCTCAAGCTCTTGTACAGAGCAGTAGTGATAAAAACCACATTGTATTGGTACAGAGACAAGCATGTAGATCAATGGAATAGAATTGAAGACCCAGAAATATACTTACAAACCTATGGTCACTTAAATCTTGGACAAAGAAGCCAAAACCATCCAGTTGATAAATGACAGAATTTTCAAAAGGTGTTGCTGGATCAACTGGCAGTGAGCATGTAGAAGAATGCAAATCAATCTAATCTTATCTCCTTGTACAAAGCTCAAGTCCAAGTGGATCATGGATCTCCATATAAAACCAGATATGCTGAACCAAATGGATGAGAAGCTGGGGAAGAGCCTTGAATATATCTGCACAGGGTAACTTTTCCTGAACAGAATACCAATGGCTCCTTCTCAAAGATTAACAATCAACAAATGGGACTTCATAAAATGAAACAGCTTCTGTAAGGAAAAGGACACTGTCAACAGGACAAAATGGCAACCCACAGATTGGGGAAAAGATCATTACCAACAATACATCTAACAGAGAGTTAATATGGAAAATATACAAAACAAAAACAAAAACAAAAACAACAACAACAACAAAAACACAATAAGTTAGACTCCAGAAAACCAAATAACTATATTAAAAGTGGGGTACATGAGCTGGTCTTCCTTCTTGATGTTCTTGTGTTTTGCAAATTGTATCTTGGATATTCTAAGTTTCTGGGATAATATCCATTTATCAGTAAGTGCATACCCAATGACTTCTTTTGTGATTGGGTTACCTCACTAAGGGATACTTCATTCCTCCTGTGAAGAGGAAACAAAATACCCATGAAAGGAGTTACAGAGACAAAGTTTAGAGCTAAGATGAAAGGATTGACCATACAGAGACTACCCCACCACGGGGGATCCATCCCATAATCAGTCATTAAACTCAGACACTATGGCATAGGACAGCTAGTGCCTACTTAAGGGACCCTGATATAGCTGTCTCGTACAGAAGTGGATGCTCATAATCATCTATAAGAGGGAACACAGGGCCCACAATGGAGAAACTAGAGATAGAACCCCAGGAGCTGAAGGGGTCTGCAACCCTAGAAGAGGATCAACAATATGAACTAACCAGAAACCCCAGAACCTGTGTCTCTACCTCCATATGTAGCAGAAGATGGCCTAGTCGATCATCATTGGGAAGAGAGGCCCCTTGGTACTGCAATCTTTATATGCCCCAATACAGGGGAACGCCAGGGCCAAGAAGTGGGAGCAGGTGGATGGGGGAGCAGGGAGGGGGGAGGGGTGAGGGGATTTTTGGAATAGCATTTGAAATGTAAATTAAGAAAATATCTAATAAAAATTGGAAAAAAAAGTGGGGTACAGAGCTAAACAAAGAATTCTCAACTGAGGAATCTTGTATGGCTGAGAAGTACTTAAAGAAATATTCAACATCCCTAAGTCATCAGAGAAATGCAAATCAAAATGATCCTGAGATTTCACCTCCCATCAACCAGAATGGCTAAGATAAAAAATGCAGGTCATAGCAGATGCTGGCTAGGATGTGGAGAAAGTGGAATCCTCCTTCATTGTTGGTAGGACTGGAAAAATCAGTTTGGAAAACAATCTGGTAGTTCCTCAGAGAATTAGAAATAGTTCTAGTTCTACCTGAGGATCAAGCTATACCACTTCTGTACATATACCCAAAAGATGCTTCAATATATAACAAGGACACATGCTCCACTATGTTCATAGCAGCCTTATTTATAATAGCCAGAAGCTGGAAACAACCCCAGCTATTAAAAACAATGACTTTATGAAATTCATAAGCAAATGGATAGAACTAGAAAATATCATCCTTAGTGAGGTAACATAGACATGAACAGACACACATAGTATGTACTCACTGATAAGTGGATAATATCCCAATAGCTCAGAAAACCCATGACACAACCCACAATACCTATGGTGCTTAAAAAGAAGAAAGATCAAAATATGGATGCTTCAGTCCTACATAGAAGGGGGGACAAATAATCACAGGCAGTAGAGGGAGGGAGATCTCTAGAAAGGAGAGAGAAGGGGGAAAGAACAAAGGGGGCAGGTTCAGGTATTGGAAGGGACAGGAGAGAAGTACAGAGGGTCAGGAAATTGAATACAAATATGTCGCAGTGTGTGATGGGGAATTGGGGGTAGCCACTAGAAAATTACACACTCCAGGGAAGCAAGGGGCTCCCACGACCCAACTGAGATGACCTTGGCCAAAATACTCAACAAAGGGGACATATAACCTGTAGAGGCCATCTCCAGTAGATAGGCACAGCCACCCATCCCTCTCAAAAATTTTAACCTAGAAATGTTCCTTTCTAAAGGAGAGACAAGGACAAAAAAAAAAAAAAAAAATTGAACAGAGACTGAAGGACATGCTATCCAGAGACCACCCCACCTAGGGATCTGTTCCATCTATAGACAAAAACCCCGACACTATTGCTGATGCCAAGAAGTGCTTACTAATAGAACCCTGGTATGGATGTTCCCTGAGAGGTTCTACTAGATCCTGACCAATAGAGATACTGATATTCAGAGCCAACCATTGGACTGAAGAAGCCAGGGACCACAATTGAAGAGCTAGCAGAAGTACTGAAGGAGCTGAAGGGGATTGGAACTCCACAGGAAGAACAATATCAAGTAACTGATCCACCCAAAGCTCCCAGAGGCTAAATTTACCAACCAAAGAGTATAGATGGAGAGATCACTGGATTCAGATACATATATAAAACAGGATGGCCTTATGTGACATCAATGAAACGGGAGGCCCTTGGCCCTTTGGAAGCTTGCTGCACAATGTATGGGGAACAAGAGCGGTGAGGTGGGAGTGGATGAGAGGGTGCAGGAGCACCCTCATTGAGGCAAAGGGAGTGGGTGGGGGGGTTGTGGAGTGTTAACCAGGGTGGGGGATATCATTTGAAATGTAAACAAAATGATTACTATAAAATGGAGTATACATGAAAAGGTATATGGAATCCTATTTTTGTTGTTTTGTTTTGTTCCAGTTTGTAAATTTGATTCAAGCATCTGGGAAATGGAATCTCATTGGAAAGAATACCTGGATTAGATTGCTGATAGAACATTTTCTTGATTAAAGAATTAGCCCAGGCCAGTCCAGTGTGTGCTTTCTCTTAGTGAATGGTCCTGAATGTTAAGTAGTATATGGAAACAGGATGAGAAAATCTTAGGAGCATGATAGTTCAGAGTTCCTCTGTGACTTCTGCCTCCATTCCTGCCTCTGCGTTCCTTTCTTGTTTTCCCTGAATGGAATGTGATCCCGGATATGTAACCCTAATAAATCTTCCCAAATTACTATTAATTTATGATGTTTGAGGTCTGCAACAAAAAAGCAAACTAAAACACTTAAAATCTTCTAACGTTCTCACATCATTAAAATTTCGCAACAGGAAAGGAGAGGATAGTTGATATTAAAGATTTTAAATAAGAATAGCTGGATTAGAATGAAGAGGAGGTAAGGAATAGGTTAACTAAAAGTACATATGAAGATGCCATATGGAAATGCATTAGTTACTAAACTGAATAAAGAGTATATAAATGATTTAATTTTCTTAAGTAATATATATATATATATATATATATATATATATATATATATATATTGCTATTATATGCATTTATATTCACACATATACTTAAACATATACACATGTGCACACATACATATACGAATACTGATTAAACTGGGTTCCATAAATTAACAATATACTACTCCTAGAAAACATAGTTCATTAAATGAAAGTCTCAATGCCAGGAACAGAATGTTTTCCTTACACTTATTGGTCAAGGAGTCTCTTGAGGCATCCAAATTAACAGATTTGCTCCTGGCTATATGCCATAAGGAGATGATAAGACCTTACCACTAAAGAGAACTTACATTTTCTTTGCAGGTAGAGATAAATCAAACTTGAACTTGCCAGGAAACTCCCCCTCCCCTCTCTGTTAGCTTTTAAAGTTCAAGAAGGCCTTATGTGGGCTTCTGGGACAGAAAGGAAATCTATGATCTTATCTACTGTGAGACCCGGCATGCTAAAATAACAATATGACAAGGAAGTTGTGCCCGTTGTACAATAGTGCCACAATATTTATGCCATAGTATCAGTTGCTTGCTGATTGGATTTTCAGCTTGCTTTGCAGGAAAAATTTACAAGCTGGTCATAAGCCCATGATTAGAAGAACACAGGGCATAGATTTAATACATAATCATACTGGCAAGCTATCTACTTAATATTTACTTGGCACACATAGATTTGTGCCATTCCCAACTTAGTTTTAAAAAAAAAAGTTTGATTTTATAAAGGGCAGTAGATAATCTCAAGGATATAACTGGTCAAAGTCCTTAGAATAAAAAGCTGTAAGTATTCAGATATAAATCTTTATATCAACTCCTCCAATCCTATCCCACAGCCAAGGCTCAGGGAGCAATTGAAGAAGAGAGATTGGCGTGTAGAGCTTGAGAAGAAGTAGAACTGTAATGGATAACTTCTAGACACAACATGGTTATTCAGTTTACTCACTTATGACAGCCTATAGATGATCTGCATTAGGTCTTCCTAGTCAAAAAATCCACCTAATATACCACCCCTTAAAGAGGATCTTTTGCTTGTTTGTAGCTGTTGAGGTAAGCAGTGTCATTATCCTTTGAAGACCTCACAGTTTGTGGGCTCCCCATGTCCCAGTGTATGTACCATTTTTATATGGGCAACACTACTGGGACTCGGGATGATCAATAGCAATAAAACATCAGACCATGAAGTGGAGGGAGACTGAATAAAGTCACTAGAAATACTCGCTGAGGAGGTCATGGTAAATGGGTATTATCAAAATAGACTGTATAGACTCATGGCATTTTCAAAGAAGAGATAAAATAATTTTAAAAGTTAAAAATGATTATACAGTATCATGTTTTTGTGTAATACGTTTCCATTAAATTTATTGCAGGGTAATTTAAAATTAAATGTTCAACTATCAAGGTTAAAAATGAATTTGTAGCATAGGATAGCCTTCTCAGGCATCAATGGGAGAGGAGGCCCCTGGTCCTATGAAGGCTCAATAGATGCCCAGTGTAGGGGAATGTCAAGGTGAGGAGGAGGGAGTGGGTGGGTGGGTATGAGAGCACACTCGTAGAAGCAGGGGAAGAGGGGATGGGATAGAGGGTGTGGGGATGGAAAACTGGGAATGTAAACATTTGAATGTAAATAAATAAAATATCCAATAAAAGAAAGAAAATTGGAGGAAGTCCACAGAAAGTTAAAATTTAACCATTAAAGTTTAATGTAGACAAAGTAAATCTCTTCTTCATAGTGTGTGCCTTTTTTTTTTTTTTTTTTTTTTTTTTTTTTTTTTTTGAGTTGGCTGGTTGCTTATATTTGAATCACACAATAGATCCAGATGTATCCATGTTGGCTCCTCAGAAATTCCTGCAGCACCTTCAGAGTACATTTGCACTAGAGTTGGATGAAACTTTGTTTGTCCCAATGTTAGTATAGGTTATGATTTATTAAAGGTCCTCTGGGGGCCAAGCACTGTTCTATGGGATGCATATAATATATACCAGCAATACTAATATTACAACTTAAACAGCCTCAGGCTTATGGCTAGAAAGATTGAATGGCTTGCTCTAAACCGTGCTATTTGTATTTGATATAGCCGGGATTTTAAGCTGTTTAGCCCCAGGACTTGTACTCCAGAGCCTCATTCTTAATGCTTTCTCTTATCTGGGCCATACTATCCCTCAACTACAGTTATTTAGCCAGACATACATGAAAACGAATACATCATCTACCACCATCTCTAGCAAATAGAATATTCTTACCAGGTGCATTGCCTTTGTCTTCTAGGATTTCATTCTCAGCCTCCAGTTTTGACCACTGGTAAGTCTTTTTACTTGAAATAGCTATTGTTAGCATTTCCAAATTTTAATACTGTGGAGAATACTTTTCCATTTTCTTCTAAAAATCTTGCTATAGGATAAATGAAGGATTTTCTCCTTTAAGGTTTTCTTCCTTTCAACATGATTCAATAATCTATACTAATAAATGAAATAAACCAGGTAAAGCCAGATTCTCGAGAAATTGTAATTTTCCCACGTTTAAACAGCTAAACTCAGATTGCTCAGATAAAGTATTTTCATTTTAAAGTTTATATCACTCATATTTTACTAGCCGTTTGTGATCCTGACATTCTTTAAATTTATGACACATTGGTATATGAATTTTAAATTCTTTTATTTTACAATAAAACACAATAGAGATCATCTATTTCTTTATAATAGCTAGAGTTTATATATTCTTTGTGGACATTAAAATGAACCTCTTCAAGTTTAAAAAAAAGCCTCAGGCCCAATAAAGGGGAATGCCAGGACCAGGAAGCTGGAGTGTGTGGGTTGGGGAGCAGGGCAGGGGGATGGTATAGGGGACTTTGGGGATAGCATTTGAAATGTAAATGAAAGAAATATCTAATAAAAAATTCCAAAAAAAGCCTCATTATTGGGACTAAATTAATTTTACTGGCTCGTGTCTTATCCTACTAGATATCAAAGTGCATGATTCAATTCTATGCCGTTTAGCACTTACAGTGAAATAATTTTGCAGATCTTTCTATCTCATTCCTCCTTCTAGGTAACCAAACTCAGTGCTTCTGAAAACGATCCCTCTTCTATTTATAGAACCATGACTGGAATACTGTAAACTTAGTTGGGCTGGGTTCTAAAATCTTATCTTGCTCACATAGTATTTCCTAGGTGATCATGTGTGTCAGCTTCAGCTAAAGGCCATCATAAGTATGTGCTTTGAATCTGCTAAAGAAGTTTTCTCTTTTCTTGAGAGCTACACAATATGTGGTGTGTGCATTGTTAATGTTTGTGCATGTTCTTCCATTCATGTATGTGTATTTGCATATTTATTGATGGCAAGTTTGTGTGTATGAGTGAGTGCATGTGTGTGCATATTTATGTTTGTGCGGTATGTGTATGTGCATGTCCACATGTGTATGTGTGTGTATGTGTGCATGTGTGTTTGTTGGGGGTTGCTAAAAGATCTTTTTTACTGAGTACTGCATATAAGAAATAAAACCTTCAATAGTTATTGTCATTTCCAATGAAAATACAAAGGCTAATTTTAAAATTTCATACTCATGGGGAGGAGAAATTATGAGTTGTTTTATGAGGATTCAGGATAAACAATATGCAAAGTGAAAGAACCCTCAACATTTTAATTCATTTTCCTGCTGTAGGCTGTGCTGTCTGTGATTTTGATTATACATAGCAAAATGAGTCCTAAATGGAACTTCAAAAGAAAAAAATGAGTTCAAGCTTGAATCATAAACATTTACAGTACTTATTTGCTCAAAATAGGAAAGCCCACAGATGTTACTCATACTGAAGACAGAGAGATTAAATGCTTAATTAATCATATATTCAGGAACAGCATGAAAACAAGATAAAAACCACTGTTTGATAAAGTATAATACTTGTTTTAAGGCTTTGGTTTAATCAATATGTAATGATTATTATGTAAACACTGGTTCTATTAGTATAATGCTGTTGTCAGTCATTGCGAGTTTATGTTGAATTATGTCATATAGACTATAAAATTTTAAACGTTTTAAAATTTTAAATGTTTTGTTTTTAAACAAAAATGTGTTTAGTCAGTAGTAAGAATCTAAACTTTCAGAATAAAACCTATTGTTCTTTGATGGCTTTATATTCATTTGTAAAAAGTTGGTCTTTAGATATCATTTTATAATCTATCTGCACCAGCCTTCCTTGTGACATTCTCTTAATTAAGTGATCATATTAGCGAGTTTTAAGCACCATGGTCTGGGATTTTGGTTAGTTTCTACTTTCAGTATTATTAAACACCTCATTGCTTTACCATTCTTTAAAATTTTTTACCATTCTTCTTAAAAATTCTACTTAAAAAGCCTTTTGAAAATTTAAAGTTATCCTTCATATAAAGTTATCATTGTTTTATTAAGTATTGTAGTAATTACCTTTCTTCATTAATTTATTAATTTATTCTTTTTACATTCTGATTGTATCCCCCTCTCTCCTCTCCTCCCAATCCTCAATCACAAATCCCTCCCCCCAAAACCTCTTCCCTTTTGCCTCAGAGAAGGGGAAGCCACATTTTGCTACCAACCAACCAAGGAATAGGAAGTCAAGGTAGGACTATATGTGTCCTCTCCCACTTAGGGCAAACCAGGCAGTCCAACTAGCTGAAGTGGATCCAATGTCAGCTAACAGACTCAGAGACAACTCTTGCTCCAATTATTATGGGACACTCAAGAATACCAACCTGAACATCTGCTACAAATGTGTATGTGGCCTAGGTTCAGGCCCTACACACTCATTGGTTGGTGGTTCAATCTCTGTGACACCCCTGGAGCCCAAGTTATTTGACTCTCTAGGTCTTCTTGTGGTGTTCTTGACTTCTTGGCTTGATCTGTTCTATTCCCCAACTCTTTCAAAAGACTACCTGAGATCCACTTGATGGTTGGCTATGGCTGTCTGCATATTTTTCCATCTGCTGCTGGATGAAGCCGCTCAGGAGATACTTATGCTAAGGATCTGACAGTAAGTGCAGCAGAGAATCATTATTAGTTGGTATTACACCATGGGTTGGGTCTCATTTTGGAACAGCCATTGGTTAGCCCATTCCTAAATCTTGGGTTCATTTTTATCACTGCTCATCATTATGCATACAAGATGCATGTATGTATGGCATCTTGATTCAAAGGTTGTGTGGGTAGGTTGGTGTCTCCTTCCCTCCACTGGAAGTTCCACATGGCAGCAGGAGATGGCCACTTCAATCTCCATATTCTCAACTGATAGGAAACTTAGCTAGAATCACTGGTATAGAATTTCCTGTCCCAGGTCTCCAGCTAGTCTAGGAGATGCCCTCCACCAATTTCCTTTCTTTAGCCAAGCCCACTTCTGCCCATGTCTCCCACAAGTAATACCCATGCAAACTCTGCTTTTCACTCCCTCTCCTATCAAGTTTTCTCCCTTGTTACATCTCTGAGTCATTTTATTTCCCCCTTTGAGTGGCATTCAAGCATCCCTCATTTGGCCCTTCTTATTACTTAGTTTATATATGTCTTTAAGTTGTAGCATGGTTATGCTGTACTTTATAACTAATGTCTTCTTATAAGTGAGTAGATATCATGTGTGTCTTTCTCAGTCCTTTGTTAAGGATAATATCTTATGTTTCTATGTATTTGGATGCAAATATCATGATGTCCTCATTTTTAATAGCTTAATAGCATTCCATTGTACACATGAACCACATTTTCTTTATCCATTCTTCAGTTGAGAGACATGGGGTTGTTTCAAGTTTCCTGACTATTACAAATGAAGCTGCTATGAACAAAGTTGAACAAGTGGCTCAGTGTCTGAGAGATCCTGGGGGGTCCAGGTTAATTGAAAATGCTGGTCTTCCTATGAGATCGCCCTCTTCCTCAGCTTCTTTCAGCTTTTCCCTACTTTAACCACAGAGGTCCCCAGCTTCTCTCCATTGGTTTGGTGCACATATCTGCATCTGACTCTTTCAGCTGCTTGCTGGGCCTCTCAAAGGTCTGGCATGCTAGGCGTCTGTTTGTCAGTACATCAGTAATAGTGTCAGACCTTGCGGCCTCCCCTTGAGTTGGATCCCAATGTGGGCCTGTAACTGGACCTCCTTTCCCTAGGCTCTTCTCCATTTGTGTCCCTGTAGTTCTTTCAGACAGGATCAATTCTGAGTCAGAGCTATTGACTGTGGGATGGCAGCCCCATCTCTCCACTGGATATCCTATGTTTCTATTGGAGGTAGACTCTACAAGTTCCCTCTCAAACACTGTAGGGCATTTCATCTAAAGTTTCTGCCTTTGAATCCTGAGAAACTCTTACCTCCAGAGTCTCAGGTCCATTCTAGATTTGCCCCCATATCCTACCTTCTGAGGTTGCCTTTTTTCCAATTTTTTGTAATGGCCCTCAGAGCTTTAGTTCTCTCTTCTCCAACACTTGATCATGTTCCCCTTTTCCCCTCACAGTCCACTTTCCTACCAAGGTCCTTACCTCCCTCCACTCCCTATGATTGCTTTCTTCTCCCTGCCACGTGAGATTGAGGTATCCTCACTTCATTCCATTGGCTTATTAACCTTCTTGAGTTCTATAGATTTTATACTGAATATTCTGTATTTTTTGAGGGGGAGTTATAATATCCACTTATATATAGACATGGTCTTATATACCACGCTTGTCCTTTTGGGTCTAAGTTACCTCACTCAGAATGGTTGTCTTAGTTAGGGTTTCTATTCCTGCACAAACATCATGACCAAGAAGCAGTTGGGGAGGAAAGGGTTTATTCAGCTTTCACTTCCACATTGCTGTTCATCACCAAGGAAGTTAGGACTAGAACTCAAGCAGGAGCTGATGCAGAGGCCATGGAGGGATGTTCCTTACTGGTTTGCCTCCCATAGCTTGCTCAGCCTGCTCTCTTATAGAACCCAAGACTGCCAGCCCAGAGATGGTCCCACCCACATGGACCCTTTCTCCCTTGATCACTAATTGAGAAAATACCCCACAGCTGGATCTCATGGAGGCAATTCCCCTGTAGGGGCCCACCACAGTAGACGGGGGTTGCCTGGAGGAATGGCCGGAGGCTATAATGAGACTAAGGGGGATGGGGAAAGAAAGAAGATCGCCATGGCTACATGGTTGCTGCTCAAAGTGACTGTTTAATGGAGGACAAGCACTTGGGGAATGAAGAAGGAAGGCCCGCCCCCAGTCTTCTGTGGAGGCGTCTGGGGTTTGGCGGGAAGCCTGAAGTCTCATGAGATGTCCTGGATTTGCAACATCAGAGTGACTGTGGCCAACTAGAATGAGTTTTGCAATGTGCCTTCTGGTTGTATTTTGTGAGAAATTTTTAAGAGTATTTGTAGTCTCTCTTCTTCAAAAATTTGGTAGAACTCTATACTAAAACCATCTGGCTATGGACTCTTTTTCGTTTGGAGACTTTTAATGATTGCTTCTATTTCCTTACACATTACAGGGTCATTTGAATAGTTTACAGAATCTTGATTTAAAATTGGCACAAGGAAATCATCCAGTTCATTTAGGTTTTTTTTTTTTTTTTGACTATAAGCTATTGAAGTAAGATCTAATGATTCTTTGGATTTCCTCAGTGTCTGTTGTTACTTTTCTCCTTTTTCATTTCTGATTTTGTTGATTTAGATATAGTTTCTCTGCCTTTTAGTTAGTTTTGTTAGTTTTGTTAAGAGTTTGTCATCTTATTTATTTTTCTCAAAGAACAAGCTCTTGGTTTCATTCATTCTTTGTATTTTTCTTTTTCTTTCTAATTTGTTGATTTAAGCACTGAATTTGAGTATTTCTCACTGTCTATGCCTCTTAAGTATCTTTTGATTCTACAGTTCTCAGTCATGAGTAGGGGTAACTGGAGAGATGGCTCAGCAGTTAAGAACACTGACACCTCTACCAGAACCCAGCAACCAAATGGTGAATCACAACCATCTGTAATGGAATCTTATTCCCTCTTCTGATGTGTCTGTGTGTCTGAGAAAAGCAACAGTATACTCATATAAATAAATAAAATAAGTAAATCTTAACAAAAAAAAAGTCAGGAGTATGTGATCTTTCCATTTTCTGAATGAAGTTACTTAATGGTATGAACTTTTCTTTTATCACAGCTTTCTATATGTCCCACATGTTTGGCTATGTTGTCCCTTGATTTTAATTGAATTTCAGAAAGGTTTTAATTTCTTTATATCTTCCCTGACCCAAGGGTCATTCAGTTGATAGTTGTTCAGTTTCTATGAGGATGTAGGATTTCTGTTGTTTTCGCTGGTGTTGATGCACACCTTTAATTCATGGTAGACTGATAGGATACAAGGAGTTATTTCAAATTTTTTATATCCGTTGAGGCTTGCTTTGTGGCCAAGCATATGGTCAATTTTGGAGAACGTTTGTAGTTTCTGAAAAAATGGTTGGAGGAAAAATGGGGTTTGGATCTGATCAAAATACATTGCATATATATATGTAATGCTAACACAATGAAAAAATTAAAAAAAAAATCTGAAATCATATTGCATTTATGAAATTCAAAAATTATAAGTTAAACACTTTCAAATTAATATAACTCTTGTATGCTACATGCTTTGGTTTTACTATGAAATGTGTTTTTTAAAGGCATGTGAAGATTTTCACCACGACTTTTAAAATGTATTTTGTTTATTATATTAGATATGGTTATATTTAATCTAAATATATAAATATGTAATTACATTGTTTCTCCTTTCCATTTTCATCTCCAAACCTCTGGCTCAAGAGTGGCCATGGCACACAGAGAAATCCTAATAGTTGAAAGACGGAAACAGTAAGGTCATGACAATTCTGCTTTACATAGGGAGAAACTATCACACACAAGCAAAATTGCAAATTTAAGACATTTTGAAATATTGTCAGTTTATACATTTGAGATCACTTGTATGTCTCTTTGGGTAGTCCTATCAGGTGGCATACATACAATGTAAACTGTACATTAGCTTGCCAGAGTAACTTCATATTTTACTTCACAAGAATTTCCAAGAGCCTAAATAGAGCTGTCATGGTGCTAATAATGCAATAACCATGGCTCCCTAATGAAGTCAATACTGTCAGTTCCTAATGAAGATAATAGGGAAGCTTACGTGAGTATGCACTGATGACATTTTGGAAGAAAAATTCTCTCTAGGTGCACTTTGAAATGCTGGCATGTCATATAAGCTATGTTTGATTTGCTGTTGCTGCTTTCCTGACAGAATTCAATTTGGGGAGGACACTCTGAGACCAGTGCATCTGTTACCTGCTTTGTGAAGCATGGCCTCAATGATAGGCTCATACCTATTAGCAACCATGAAGAGAAAACATTTGTAACCATGGCACATGCATGCAACACCAGCCTCTGAATTTACTTAGAGCACCTTTTTAGATAACTTACCGAATATGCTTACAGCTTTAACATATTCAGGATATCAAGCTATTGACCATAAAATGCAATTCACATCACTATATTTTTAAAAGCATCTTTGGTTGTCTACTTCTTTTACAGTCTTCATTTATCTTTGTTTCACGCTGAAATGAAAGCCACTTCTGAACCCTCCCCCTTGCACTCCAAAATTTGTATTTAACAATTCTCTATTTCTTGCATACAGAATTGGCATCTTGTTTAGCATACATGTACAGAAAGATTGATCCCTGCCTCACAGTGATTTTCATCCAAATTCACTTGAAGTCTTGCTCATGACCAGAGAGTATTGACTTGATGGCAGAGCTGTTAGTGTCTCATCCTTCACATACTGAGACTGAAGGGCTCACCTAGTTTTATCACAGCCATTTAAAACTGTCTCTTCACAGTCATGTTTTTTGTTTGTTTGTTTGTTTGTTTCCCAGCTGAGCTGCACTGATGGCAGTGACCTCTATGCATTCATCCAGCTTGTCTTGCTTACTTGTAGATTTTGTTCACTCCAAACACCTTTAAGGAATGCCTACTGTGTGCCTGGCTGTGTGCCAAGTTTTCCTCTCTAGCAGGGAAGACAAACAACTATATATCAGTTGTAATGAAAATATGGATTATTTAGTATGGAACCCTTCATTGTGAGGACTGAGCAGAAACAGGTATGGAGGCCAGAAAAAAAAAATTACACCTGGGCTAGATTTTGAAGGATTTTATTGTCAAAGTACATATATTAGCTGTCATGTATTCCTTAGTGAGTTTGTTTAGTCTCTCAGGGGGCAATACTGTTCTCCATGTGCATGACAATGTAGTTCTTCAAACGTGAATACCAATAGTATTTTATTGTCAATTAAAAATTATGTTCATGATGAATTCTTCCCATTTATTCCACTTAAGATTAGGATTATCAAGCACTGCACTCCTTAAACACAATTAGGGATACCAATGTAATTAAAATTATACAAAAGATCAACAAGATATAGAAGAAGATGCTCTGTGTTTACCTTTCTGCCTCATAAGAAATAACAATAATCACCCTTCATGACTAAAAGGAATTTGTATGTTGAATCTTGAGAGTAAATCAAAACATAGGTGTCCATTTTACTACCATGATTTTTCATTGAAAGGTACTAAGGAGGTTGTCCTGACTATACTGTTTTCTTGTGGTATATTGAGGTAGGTTGTGATACATTCAACTAGAACTTAAGGGTGTATAACAATAACCCATTCCTTGACCTGCCTCCATTCTAACTGCACATTACCAGCTCCCAGAGACTGCTTTTTCTTTCTTTATTATTCTCTCATATATTACTCTTGACTGCAATTCTCACCCCCATTCCCTAGTCTCTCCTGCCATGTCTCTTTTTTCCCAGGTTCATTTCCCCTCCAACCCCCCTCAGAAAAGATGAGGCCTCCCTTCTAGTAACATCCACAAAATATGGCATAACAAGGTATAAGAGGACCAGGCACATACTTTCACATTTAGGCTGCACAAGGCAATCCAGTAAAAGAAAAAGATCCCAACAGTAGGCAAAATAATCAGAGACAGCCCCTGCTCTCTGATAGAATTCACTCAAGAACACTGCCCAACACAACCGTAACATATATGCAAAGGACCTAGTTCAGACCCAAACATGCTCCCTGGGCTATGTGAGCCTACATGAGCCAGTTAATTGTGTGAACCTTATTCTTGTGGTATTCTGAATCCTGGCTTCTTCAGTCCTTCTTACCCCAAAACATGTTCCCAGGCTGGCCTCAAAATCATGCCCCTCCTACATCTGCCTCCTTTAGCAAATCCAACTGCACATGCCATCATAACTGTCCCTCAGATAGATTAATAGAGGTACGCAATCTTGAGGTTTGTATCAGACAATTTGCTGCAGTAAGTCTGGATAAGACTATAATTTCAAAAGTTGGTTTTTATTTGGAAAATAATAATTTTAGGTGTGGATGGTAAGTCCAATATGCTAACAGTTATACCTCCTGAGAGGATTTGGGATATTGGACAGTGTTCATTCACTAGCTTCTAATACTTGGACTTTTACAATATCTCTAACATTTGCCATTTATTTTGTAAAGCCTTAAATATCACATTTTCTAGGTGTTTTAAATTATACCATTCAGTGTTAGTTATAATCCCTCCTGAGTGAATGCAACTAGAACAGAAAAACATTAAAATAAAAATGATCAGAGTATAACTTGAGCAAATTTGCTTCTGTTAGTCTATGAAATGTAATGCCAAAACAAGTGAACTCAAGTTCATATTTGTACTATTAGAAATACATTCTTCATTTCTCTTCCTTTCTTCCTTCCTTCCTTCCTTCCTTCCTTCCTTCCTTCCTTCCTTCCTTCCTTCCTTCTTTCCTCCCTCCCTCCCTCCCTCCCTCCCTCCTTCCTTCCTTCCTTCCTTCCTTCCTTCCTTCCTTCCTTCCTTCCTTCCTTCCTTCCTTCCTTCCTTCCTTTCTTTCATTATTATTTTACATTTTCCAGTCTGTGTGGGACCCATGAGCTATTACTGGCCCCTTTCCAGAGATATGCTAGAATTTACTGTTTATTACAAATAATATTAGGCAAGAGAATGAGTAAGATATGAAATAATGAAATTCATGTTGAGTAGGCCTAACCAGTTAGTCACTTTTGTGTGAGAAGCTCCAGCAAAAGATGACATGGGGAAAATTATCCTTTAAAAAACTCTACTTGGTCATTTCAAAATTTGTTTTTGTGTTAAACATCTGGGTGGATAATAGCTTATTAACATTCAACATCAGCACACTCTCAGTTTATTAAAGTTGCTGTTCAGCTATCAGGGTTGTCATTCCCAGTTGTAACAACATAACTTTTTAATGAACTGACTCAAGTCCCTCTATATTATCTGTATATATATATATATATATATATATATATATATATATATATATATATATATATGATTCCAATAATCATGTTATTATGAAATCTTCTCCTAGTCATATAATGCATTTCTCATTCTTACACTGTAGGTCTGGAAGCTATTTCTAGCTCCTAATCCCTAAGATACCCTGCTTCTCTGTCCTTCTCCTCGTCATGATTAAATAAATGTTTCCATTCTTTGTCTTGGAGAAAACTCCAGGATCCTTTCTTGGCTATACCTAATTTTTTGTATATACCCCATCTTCTCTTTCATCTACTTTTGTCATATGTCCTAAATTAATTCCCTCCTCTCTTTCTCTGACAAGTCACTTTCTCTGACTGAATTTTACTACTGTGTGTTCAGCAACCAGTATTTGTGAAGTATCACCATGAGACTTTATGAACTTACATAATACTGCCACATTCTATGTAATTCACTGATATCTTATGACTGTCTCAAATTTTGCTACCCCTCCCCTAACAAATAGAGCATATTGATGTGAATGTTTAACATCCTCCTGTATCTATTTAGAGTGTTTCCCATTTTTGTTTTTCAGGTTTGATTCACACTTAGACTATGGTGTGTCCTATAGGCCTTTAACCTCCTCACTGAGCTGTTGCCAAAATGGCCTATTAAGCACTTTAGAGCTGAATCTTCCTCAGTAGAATACAAGTACAAAATCAGTCTCCTCAGAGAGTTTTCTGTATTCAGCTAAGCTATGCTGTAGGCATTCAACTCATTCTTTTCGAACTTTACCCCATTAAATTATCTTATGTAATGTAAATATTTTTAAAATCATAATGTTATTATATAAGTCAGCTTCCCCAAAAGCATAATGCATTCTCTGCCTTATTATTACTATATTGTTAACCCTGTAAAAAAGGCGGGGCTTGGTTATTACAGGTGTAAAGATTATTTGAAGAAACAAATTAGTTCATTTCAAAGCAATCAATAATAACTTTCATTTTTTATGTCATGCTTCTGCCATAAAAATCCCTGCATTGTGAGATTAAATATGTTAAATCACAGTTTATAATATTCTAACTGTTTTCTCTCTTTTAGTTTTGGTCCTACTGGCTTGATCTTCTGTAAAATTTCAAATATCAGATGTCTCAAACAGTAGGAGTACTTTGGTGTCATTGTTGAGACCTCTATAATCCATAATCCATAAGATAATGTCAAAACCTGAGTAAGTTCTAAAGACTTTGGAATTCTTCACCATTATTCTATTCTCAGCTCTGTTCCTTGTCCTGTATTTATTGTGCAACCCAATTCTATGACTGAGCCCTGACACCTCACTTTGTTGATACCATATTAACACCTGGTTCCTTTTGAGTCTCCCATCACATCAGTTCTTCAAAGTCTGTCATAGCACTTGTAAAAATGTAAAAGCTATTAATACATTCTGTGAAGTTTTATCTCTGGAGACTAAAGCAGTGATCAGTGTAATTTCCATGTGAGTTCAGTGAGTGGCAGATGGAATGGAGGGAAAGTTGGATAGATGGGTAAATAAAAGATGGCTTCAAACTCATGATCATCATGTGATTATTGATAGATCCTTTCTAATGTATCAGTGGCTCCTGGGAAATGATATTAAACATTTTAAGAACTCAACACTGTGTTAACTAGATGAGATGCCAGGTAAAGAATATCATAAATATTAACATTTACATACTTATTAAAGATAAATTTTCTTCTCAATTCTATTTTCCTATGTTACAAATATGTATTTTCAACTATAATATCCATTAATCATCTGAGGCTAGCAAGCATGAAAAATACAGCTACTTTGAAAAAAATTTTTACATAAATATAAAATATACACTTAATAGAAAATGTAAAAATTTTAAGTGTTGATTTTTTTTAACCTACTGAGAAGTCAAAAATTTATACTGAGAGCATTGTTTTATGGAAGATATACAATTAAAATGTAATTGAATATTGATTTTATGCCTTTCATGTGAAAATAATTTTTTTTAACATTATACATGTGAGTGAATAGAATCTTACTTCTATATTATCATAGTTGTACTAATCATGCTTTATACTTATGTATCTTCTCTAGCTCACATATAGTAGTTTATACTGCAGAAGCTTTCTTTATATCATATAATGATTTTTATAGAAAAAAAATTTTAATCAGTTCTATTTTCCCTCACAGGAAAGTCCTTTTGCACCCCGCCCTGGACCCGCCTTATTCTATGCTTTTTACTTAGCCATTTGGTCTGTACATTATAGCATGATTGTTGTTATTATTATTATTAATATTATTATTATTATTATTATTATTATTATTATTATTTTACTATACAGCCAATATCCACTGATAAGTGAGCATACCATGTTTGTCTTTCTGTATCTGGGTTACCTCACTAAGGGTAATTTTTTTTCTTTTTTTTTCAAATTTTTATTAGATATTTTCTTTTTTTAATTTATTTTTTTCATTTTTTTCTCTTTATTAGATATTTTCTTCATTTACATTTCACATGTTATCCAGAAATTTTCCCTTACCCTCCCGCTTCCCCGCCCTGCTCCCCTACCCACCCCTTCCCACGTAATGGCCCTGGCATTCCCCTGTACTGGGGCATATAGAGTCTGTATGACCAAGGGGCCTCTCCTCCCAATGATAGCCAACTAGGCCATCTTCTTCCATATATGCAGCTAGAGACATGAGCGCAGGGGGAACTAGTTAGTTCATGTTATTCTTCCACCTAGAGGGTTGAAGACCTCTTCTGCTCCTTGGGTACTTTCTCTAGCTCCTACCTTGGGAGTCATGTGTTCCAACTAATAGCTGACTGTGAGCATCCACTTCTGTGTTTACCAGGCACTGGTATAGCCTCCCACAAGACAGCTATATCGGGTCCCTTTTAGCATTATCTTGCTGGCATATGCTATAGTGTTTATTTTGGCGGCTGATTATGGGAGGGATCCCTGGCAGCCGCCGTCACTGGTTGGTCCATCCTTTTGATTCAGCTTCACACATGATCTCTGTAACTCCTTCAGTGTGTGCTTTGTTCTTAATTCTAGGAAGGGGCACAGAGACCACATTTTGAACTTCATTCTTCTTGAGATTCATGTGTTTAGTAAGTTGTATCTTGGGTATTTTAGGCTTCTGGGCTAGTATCCACATATCAGTGAGTACATGTTATTTGAGTTCTTTTGTGATTGGGTTACCTCACTCAGGATGACACCCTCCAGTTCCATCCATTTGCCTAGGAATTTCATATATTCATTGTTTCTAATAGCTGAGTAGTACTCCATTGTGTAAATGTACCAAATTTTTTGTATCCATTCCTCTGTTGAGGGACATCTGGTTCTTTCCAGCTTCTGGCTATTATGAATAAGGCTGCTATGAACATAGTGGAACATGTGTCCTTATAACCAGATGGAAACTCTTCTGGATATATGCCAAGTAGAGGTATTGCTGGATCTTCCAGTAGTACTATGTCCAATTTTCTGAGGTACCGCCAGACTGATTTCCAGAGTGGTTGAACAAGCTTGCAGTCCCACCNTTGATTAGAGGAGAAATTGTAAGAGAGGAGACTGGAGCAGAGTTGATTGGGAAAGGACAGGGAGAGGAAACTTTAGCTGGGATATAGGATTTGCGAGAAGAATAAAAAGAAATAAAAAGTACCAAAAAAATAAATAAAATAAAAGGTTTGATCAGATGAGTTAAAGATCAACAAAAGGTCATCCTTTGACCTTTGTTCATTTTTTATCATTGATTCCCCTGAGACTTTATAATCAGGTCCCCCATTTTTCTTCTACCTATAATGTATTTCTAAAATTGAAGGAATTTATTTATTTATTTATTTATTTATTTATTTATTCATTCATTCATTCATTTATTTATTTATTTTAGTTTTTTAATTTATATTTCAATTTAATTCTCAATATTTTGTTTCTTTCTCTCTCTCTCTCTCTCTCTCTCTCTCTCTATTTTTTTTTTTCTTTTGAAAACAGGGTTTCTATGTGTAGCCCTGGCTGTCCTGGAACTCACTCTGTAGACCAAGCTGGCCGCGAATTCAGAAATCTGCCTGCCTCTGACTACCAAGTGCTGGGATTAAAGGCGTGTGCTGCCACCACCCTGCAATATTTTGTTTCTTATTAAAGTATTTAAACTTACTCAGAAAATTTAAAAGTACTCATACAATTATAGTTTTGAACCCATATATATTATTTTTTCAGCGGACTGAAAGTAAATCTAGTTATGTCTTCTTATTTTTTCCAATTTTTTTATTAGATATTTTCTTAATTTACATTTCAAATGCTATTCCGAACGTCCCCTCCCCACTCCCTGCTCCCCTGTCCACCCACTCCCACTTCTTGGCCCTGGCGTTCCCCTGTATTGGGGCATATAAAGATTGCAGTACCAAGGGGCCTCTCTTCCCAATGATGACCGACTAGGCCATCTTCTGCTACATATGGAGCTAGAGACACGAGTTCTGGTTAGTTCATATATTGTTGATCCTCTTCTAGGGTTGCAGACCCCTTCAGCTCCTGGGGTTCTATCTCTAGCTTCTCCATTGGGGGCCCTGTGTTCCCTCTTATAGATGATTATGAGCATCCACTTCTGTACGAGACAGCTATATCAGGGTCCCTTAAGTAAGCACTAGCTGTCCTATGCCATAGTGTCTGAGTTTAATGACTGATTATGGGATGGATCCCCCGTGGTGGGGTAGTCTCTGTATGGTCCATCCTTTCATCTTAGCTCTAAACATTGTCTCTGTAACTCCTTTCATGGGTATTTTGTTTCCTCTTCACAGGAGGAATGAAGTATCCACAAGCTGGTCTTCCTTCTTGATGTTCTTGTGTTTTGCAAATGTCTACTTATATTTTTACTAAACATCAAGTAATTGTGGAGCAGTAATTATCTAAAAATATGATGTAAGGAGAGGGCTAAGGCAAGAAACAGAGAAGCTTGTTGACCACACAGAATAAACCATCTAAACACAGTTTTTTCATTCTTCTGATAACTTCAACAGTCATGTCTCTCATCTCTATCAAATCTATCCTACACTTTGCTACTAGAGAAAGGATTATTTATCATCCTAACATATACTTTCTAGACATTTTCTATCTCAGACCCTCCTTTATTCATATCTGTGAAGTCAATGCAGACAGCACATAGCAGCTTGGGTGTCCAGGCATGACACTGTGTACCTCTACCTGTCACTTCCCAGCACTGTGTCTTGCTTACTACTCCCTTTTCTTAAAACATTTTCCAGCAACAGTAGCCCTATCTTGTCTTCTTTTTTTCCCCCTCTCAGTTTGATTGTACTGAATCCATAGGTCACCTAATCCTTAATAATTCATTATTTTTCTATTAAATCCATACTCAATGAAATCTTGAATCTACTTACTATGTCTCTCACAAGATAAGTATGCATGTCACAAATTCTATCTACTCTGCATGGTTTATTTTTGTCAGTAGATATTTTTTAATAATGCATTAGTTACTGTCTATCATAACGGAATGATAATACATGTGCCTGGAGGATAAGTATCAAAGTGTTTCTCTCGTCATGACTACTGTTATGGTTTACCAGGCAGAGAAGTAGTCTGTTACCACACTGTGAACATAGGCTAGCCTCTCAGCAGATGTGGTAAAAGGACTGTAGATAAGCTGATCAGCTGCATAATGTGGAACAAAGGAAGTGACAGAATATTTCACATTGGAATTTTCAAAAATGGCATAAAACTAAAACGTCTTGAAGCCAACTTTTCCAAGCTTAATGGCTGTGCTTACTCCGTGCCTGAAACCTCATACAGTAGCATAGGAGTGATTCGCTCCTGATACTCCACTCCCTGCTTATTTATTGTAAGCTCCATACAAGGTTGAACCATAGCAGCAGACACAGCTTTGCAGTATTTTTCATCGTGTCCTCTATATTTGAGTGCCGATTTATTTATTATATGATACAAGTTCTTTTCTATTTAAATATCAATTACCTAGGATATTGTTTTAGGAACCAAGGAGCATTTTAGCATTGAATATTGCTGTTTCAACTGTATTGAATTGGAGAGATACCGTGTAGATGGTAATAACAGAATTAACAAGTAAAAGGTGACAACAGAAACTTCAGAAAGGGCAGAAATGTTCTGCAAGAATAAATAGGTGGCCATTTTCTCTTGTCTAGACTCATAAGGTTATTCACTGAGACTATATACATAGTTTCCAGACATCCAATCCTAATTTCCAGACATTGGACCCATCATTTTTAATATAACAGGGTTTGGCAAAGAAAAATAGTCAATATTGTATTTATATAAAATATTAAATTACTGTTTATACTTCTCCAAATATAGCATCACAGTATGTGAAATATAATAGTGTTGATTTGGATTTATTGAAGTTGTTTTGGTTTTCTATGCATAGTCTTTTAAATAATCTGTAGCTTAGGTTGCATGAGCCTCCTTCAGGGGGACTCATAGTGTCAGCTCACCAAGACACAGTCAACATCTGTTTTACCCCAGAGTCTAATATCTGAAGTGTGTGGAGACTCTGCATTAGTTGCACTGGCTTAAGTATGTGTGTCTGTGTTTGTATCTATTTAAACTAGAAGAGCACCAGCCTTCTATGATAAAAATCTTATATTATATTGCCTGATATGATCTCCAATATCATAGTTTCTAATAAATTCTTATTATAATTTAGCTCTCTAATCTTAGATATCATTGACATGTTCTATGATGAGATTCTTTATCTTGGTATCCATGGCTATATTACTTGGATTGCACTAGATAGGGCTGGAAATATTTCTTAATTAAGTTTCTATCTGTCCTGAAGTGAAGGGTATACACACCAATGCTACCTTAAGGCATAAATGGAGAGGACCCTGTTTTCTTTTTATCCTTCCTTTTTGTCCTTTATAATACTAATTTAGATACAGTGATTAGAGTCCCTCCACCATGTGCCAATTCCTCTTAAATGAATAAGAGGCTTCAGTGTTTGGGGACATAACAACAAAACTTGAAAAATGACGGATTAAAAACAAAACAAAACAACAACAACCTCTAGATGTATGAAAATTTAGGAAAGAAAAAGAAATGTCACTAAGAAATCAAATGGTGTTCCTGACCAAATAAAATAAGACTCTACATATTTTCATAAAAGCCAATTTAATTAAAATTCAGAGTGCACAAGTGTTCAGTGTCAATGGTGGTTGTTGACCTGTATCTAGGTCATAAGCCTCAGCGGAGGATGTAATGAAAGCTGAGGATGTTTTTAGTCTGCCATAAAGCATGTCTGCAAATAAAAACAAATTTTAAAATAAGATTTCAAGGAATAGTATCCAAAGGATGAACCCAAGGTTAATAACTTCTGACTACATCTATAAATTGAGGCCATATTACTGAATGCCTTCAGCTTCCACTATTCCCTGCTAACGATTTTTCTCTAAGCATAAATTTTCATTGTTTAGCCACTCTTCTCCTCTTAAAACATACAAAATGCTATTATTGGTGTTATTAAAACCTTGCAGTGATTTTCCCCCAGTTAAATTTATTTTAGAAAGAAAAGCATTTGAGGTTCTAGGGGCCCCAGATTGTGAGTGCAGAATGCTGAGGGGGTTCCCTAAAGCAGCCAGAACCCTTGACCATCCACAGACAGCCTCACATGTTTCTCCTGCTTTTTTATTATACTTTTAAACGCCAGACTCTGAATAGGTCATTCTAAATTCTTTTGGTTTAATTAACTTTTAAATAAATGCATAATAAATGAAAAATATAACAAAGAAAGAAAGAAAGAAAGAAAGAAAGAAAGAAAGAAAGAAAGAAAGAAAGAAAGAAAGAAAGAAAATCATCTTTTAAAACTAGTTCTGTATGCCCAGCTTCTCAGTACATTTGGACATTATATCACAGTGAGCATTCCATGTGCCTTTAAAGGTATTTATTAAAAAATAATTTTAGCATTTGTATATACAAATATATAGTTGAGTATGATATTGTGATGTACATAATACAGAAAAATAAAGGAAAGATAACTAAATTGTTAACAATCTTAAAATATTTATTTCATGTTAAAACATTTGAAATTTATATCCCAAGCAATGTTTAAAAATATTGCTATACAATAAGGTTCACAATTTCTCCTTAAATAAAATGTTTTTATTCCTTTTTAGTGGATATTCCTCTCCCCTTTTCAAGCATCTTCCAAATACTGGAAATCTATATTGTGAGTTAAATACAAAGGATTAGTCCTTCCCATGTGTTTTCTATGAAATTTGCCTGCTTATCATTTAACCCCTTAGTCCTTGCTGAGTTGTTTGTTATGTAGGATGTGAGATAAGAATTACATTTTTCTTCATGTCTATTCATATATAGTTTTTCAAAATCAGTATGGTCTTTACCCCATATTGTAGTTTTAGCATACTCACATAAAAGTAGCAAGCAGTAGTTTAGTATTGGTCTATGTTTTTGTTTGCTTTTTATTTTTTCCTTTTTTTTCTATTTTCTTTTTGTTATTGTGTTGATTTTGTTAGTTTGCTTGTTTGTTTTAGATCTAAGTGTCTTTTGTATAAGACAAACTTGTTTTGTTCTTGTTTAATTTTATGACTCCAAAGAGTTCTAAGGATTTGTCTTTCCCTTATTTTAGTGATTATCATTGACAGAAAATGCCATCAAACATGCATATCAAGTTAGCGTTTAGATGTCTTGGAAAGAAAAAAAAATATTTTAAAATCTGATCGCCATTGTAACTATGTTGTAAGGTGAACCTTAAAGTGGTTGATCATTAAGAGAGAGAAATGCTTTTCTCATGGTACTTAATTATAAAGGCAGGTAAATTGCTAAAGGGTCTCAGTGATGTGTTTTGATATGTATGAGGCTCTCTTGTCCTTTCTTTCTTTCTTTCTTTCTTTCTTTCTTTCTTTCTTTCTTTCTTTCTTTCTTTCTTTCTTTCTTTTTCCTCTTGTGCTTTCATAATGACAAAAACAACTAAAAGACTTTGTCTGATGGTGGAATCACTGACTCCATGTATGTAAGTCCTGATAACCTTTTCTCCTTTTAAATCATCGAGTTCCACAGATTCTATTGTAGCTATGTAAAACAGTCAGCAAGTTCATCTGGAATAAAAAAAAAACTTAGATTAGCAAAAACTCTTCTTAACAATAAAAGAACCTCTGGTGGAATCACCATGCCTGACCTCAAGCTGTACTACAGAGAAATCGTTATAAAAACTGCATGGTACTGGTACAGCAACAGACAGGTAGATCAATGGAATAGGATCGAAGACCCAGAAATGAATCCACACACCTACGGTCACCTGATCTTTGACAAGGGAGCTAAAACTATCCAGTGGAGAAAGGACAGCATTTTCAACAAATGGTGCTGGCACAACTGGCGGTTATCATGTAGAAGACTGGGAATTGACCCATTCTTATCTCCTTGTATGAAGGTCAAGTCTAAGTGGTTGAAGGATCTCCACATAAAACCAGAGACACTGAAACTTATGGAGGAGAAAGTGGGGAAAAGCCTCAAAGATATGGGCACTGGGGAAAAATACCTGAATAGAACAGCAATGGCTTGTGCTGTAAGAGCGAGAATTGACAAATGGGACCTCATAAAGTTCCAAAGCTTCTGTAAGGCAAAAGATACTGTCAACAAGACAAAAGGGCCACCAACAGATTGGGAAAGAATCTTTACCAATCCTAAATCTGATAGGGGACTGATATCCAATATATATAAAGAAATCAAGAAGGTGGCCACCAGAAAATCAAATATCCCCATTAAAAAGTGGGGCACAGAGTTAAACAAAGAATTCTCAACTGAGGAATACCGAATGGCTGAGAAGCACTTGAAATAATGTTCAACATCCTTAATCATCAGGGAAATGCAAATCAAAACAACCCTGAGATTCCACCTCACACCAGTAAGAATGGCTAAGATAAAAAAAATCTGGTGACAGCAGATGCTGGTGGGGATGTGGAGAAAGGGCAACACTCCTCCACTGTTGGTGGGACTTCAAGCTTGTTCAACCACTCTGGAAATCAGTCTGGCGGTTCCTCAGAAAATTGGACATAGTACTACCGGAAGATCCAACAATATCTTTACTTGGCATATATCCAGAAGAGTTTCCATCTGGTTATAAGGACACATGTTCCACTATGTTCATAGTAGCCTTATTCATAATAGCCAGAAGCTGGAAAGAACCCAGATGTCCCTCAACAGAGGAATGGATACAAAAAAATTTGGTATATTTACACAATGGAGTACTACTCAGCTATTAGAAACAATGAATATATGAAATTCCTAGGCAAATGGATGGATCTGGAGGGTGTCATCCTGAGTGAGGTAACCCAATCACAAAAGAACTCACATAACATGTACTCACTGATATGTGGATACTAGCCCAGAAGCCTAGACTACCCAAGATACAACTTNATGAAGTTCAAAATGTGGTCTCTTTGCCCCTTCCTAGAATTAAGAACAAAGCACACACTGAAGGAGTTACAGAGATCATGTGTGAAGCTGAATCAAAAGGATGAACCAACCAGTGACGGCGGCTGCCAGGGATCCTTCCCATAATCAGCCACCAAAATAAACACTATAGCATATGCCAGCAAGATAATGCTGAAAGGGATACCAGTGCCTGGCAAACAGGAAAGTGGTTGCTCACAGTCAGCTATTAGTTGGAACACAGGACTCCCAAGGAAGGAGCTAGAGAAAGTACCCAAGGAGCTGAAGGGGTCTTCAACCCTATAGGTGGAAGAATAACATGAACTAACTAGTTGCCCCTGCGCTCATGTCTCTAGCTGCATATATGGAAGAAGATGGCCTAGTTGGCAATCATTGGGAGGAGAGGCCCTTTGGTCATACAGACTCTATATGCCCCAGTACAGGGGAATGCCAGGGCCATTACGTGGGAGGGGGTGGGTAGGAGAGCAGGGCGGGGATGCGGGACGGTAAGGGGAAATTTCTGGATAACATTTGAAATGTAAATGAAGAAAATATCTAATAAAGAGAAAAAAAACCCTAAAAAAATTTACAAAAAAAGAAAATGTAACAATATTCATGTGCAAAAAAAAAAAATCTGTATAGGTGTTTACATTTTCAGAGTTTTGAAAAATGTTTAACATTTGCCAGTATATATGAGGTCTCTCGCTACATATATTTATCTCTACATATTTTTGTTTTAAAGAATAAAAATGTTTTATTTTCCTGAAGACTAATAGTAAATAGAAATGCAATTAATATGTGGTTTGTACTCTACATTTTTACTGAACATCTCTGTTGTAGCAATATTATCATCTTCATTATCAAAGTAAACAGTTTTTAATTCTTTTTTAATTATTTTTCTGCACCTGTATTTGTGTACCACTAATACACACAGTTCCCATAAAGGCCAGAGAGGTCATTGGACTCCCTGGAACTGGTGTAACAGACAACTGTGAGCCTTTATATGGGTGATGGGAATTGAACCTGGGTCATCTGGAACAGCAAGCGCTCTAAATCATTCAGCCATCTCTACAGCCCTAGCCTAAACATTTTAAAAAGTATTTTTTATTAATATCCCTTTTATTTCTCTGTGATGCCTAATTGCTCTAGTGAGGGTTAACTCTACTTTATTACTTTTTATTTTAAATTCCAGTCATTATTTTCTATATTTCTAATAACAAATCAATGCATTTAAACTTCTTGAAGTATAATAATAAATGTGATGTAGTCTAGTAATAATTGTTTCAGTTACTGTTTTATTGTTGAAAAGGGATATCACAACCAAGGACACTTAGAAAAGGAAACATCTAATTAGCCACTTTCTCATAATATTAGAGGGTAGGTAGCTTATATCTGATTTGAAACAGTGGAGGTTGGGAGCAGTGTTAGAAATCTGTCCTAGATATGTGCTTACATAAGCTAATTGATGTAGATTTATTGATAGAGATGTTGAAAATGGGATGAATGGTGGATTGATAGCTGAATTTGGGGTATTTTAAATAAGAAGTGTCTATAAAGCATTCAATGTGAAATGTCAAGTTCTTAGACCAGAAAAGAGATTTGGGCCTCATAAAGAAATGCCTCATCGACATGCAAATATATGTAAATCTTCTAGATGTTATTTCCTAAGTGAAGCAAAGAGTGGAAGAAAGGAATTATTTAGTAAGGAGGGTGTTCTGAGAATAAAACAAGGAAAGCTATACCAAATAATCAGAAACAAATGGGGATGATAACCAGACAGCAATCTGCAAAGGATTTACAAAGTAGCACCAATTTCAGAAAAAGTACCCATTGCTCTATAAATAACACTCCTGTAATTCAATGTTTAAAAGGTAGACTCAATGACATCTAAAAGAAGTAAAGGCAACAGATATAGGTAATTTTGAAGACAATTGGGTAGTAGTACACTAGAGACACCCATTCTGCAAAATGACATTATCCTTGTTAATCATTGTTTTAGAAAATTTAGTATCCCTTTGACAGAATATCTCATGTTAATCAATGTGAAGATGGGACAATTGTTAGATAACCATTTCAGAGGTATGAGTCCAATGTATTTGGCTTTGTTGATTTCAGAGCTACAGTGAGTTATACATTCACAGTAAGGAGAGTATCTGCCATGCATTGCTCACCTCACTGTAGACAAGCAGGAACAGAAAAAAGAAGGGGTAAGTGGCTTGATAAGATGCAACATCCAAAAATGTAACTCCAGCCATCTCCTTCCTATGATGTCTAAATCATCTTATCATTTCCTGAACCTCTTCAAATAGTTCCAGCAGTTGAAGAACAAGGCTATTAAAACAATAGTATTTTTAAGATGTACTATATAAAAATCATAACAATTAGGATCAATTTAAAATTATTAATTTAAAAGAAAACAGTTTCAATCTGAGAAATTATCTCAGTGTTAATGATGTAATATTAGTACTTTAATTTTGTCATTAAATATTATAACTCTTGACGTATTAATATCTTCCGATTAAGAAGTACCCTTCCATAAAAAATTGAATCTTTTAAGGTTTCGAAACGCATAGAATAAATAAGGTCGTATCTCTTTTACAAATCCTTACGATAATGTTTATCTAAGTAAGTACAGGGACGTCTATAAATAAGTTTTGAATATAGGAAAATTAGTCAATTTTATCTTTGCTTTAGATTTTTTATAATGGCATTTAAATCAAGTATCCCTCATCTGTTTCTATAATTTTTGTTTTTACTAAGCTCTTCCAGTTGCTTCTGCCTTATAAAAGGAGTCATATTTTATAAAGTTGGTGATTAACTGAAGATAGTACCATTTGCCTTATGTTTTATTATCACCATCAACAAATAATATGACATATACAAGATAAAATGTGTGCCTCAAATTCAAGCAGTGGAATTCTTAGTATTGAGAATACAACTCACTTGAATGCCCTACTTGAAACATAACAATAAAAAAAGTACTATTTCTGGAGGGGATTACATCTGGATATGTATTTTTAAACCAGCACAGTATATTTGATGGGAAAGTAAAATTGTTTAAATTAGGGAAAACAAAGGTGAACAACAGTATTCCCTCTAAGTTTATGTTTTAATTTTATGCATCACATGTTCCATTCCAATTTAAACATATTGACTTTAATGACATCAAATAATATTATACATATGTTCTCACAGTTGTTAACATCATGAATTTTGTTGGTTATTCTCACTCTGATTATTCTCTTATATACACAAAGCTTTAGAATTACCTAAGATAAAAAATAACTTCCCATGATGAATTAACCTTTCAGTATTATGGGAATTATGCAAAAGTAATATTGGCATGGTTTTGATAGGAATGCATATTTATGGTTATGAAAGTAAAATAAATCACTTTCTGCATGATTTTAATATGTGCTTTTAGAGTATACACAGATTGGGTATGTGCAGGTTAGGTTTGGCAATTAGAGTTAACAAAAATTCTTGGGAGGAATTTTTGTGGAAATAACCCCATGCTCATAATCATCTATAAGAGGGAACACAGGGCCCACAATGGAGAATCTAGAGATAGAACCCCAGGAGCTGAAGGGGTCTGCAACCCTAGAAGAGGATAAACAATATGAACTAACCAGAACCCCCAGAACTCGTGTCTCTAGCTCCATATGTAGCAGAAGATGGCCTAGTCGGTCATCATTGGGAAGAGAGGCCTCTTGGAACTGCAGTCTTTATATGCCCCTGCCCCCAATACAGGGGAAAGCCAGGGCCAAGAAGTGGGAGTGGGTGGACAGGGGAGCAGGAGGGGGGGGAGGAGGGGACTTTCGGAATAGCATTTGAAATGTAAATTAAGAAAATATCTAATAAAAAAATGGAAGGGAAAAAAAAGAAGCAGCTTTATTGGCATTTTTCTTCATTCCTGAATGATGTGGAAAAGATCTGCACACTGAGGGTGTTATCAGTATTCTATAAGTGGTCTTGAATTCTGTAATGAAGAAGTTGAGCAAACTAGAACCAGAGCAAGGGAATACATCCTTGCACTAGTTAGTGTTCTCTAGAGAAACAGTACCTATAGAATGAGAAAGAGAGAGAGAGAGAGAGAGAGAGAGAGAGAGAGAGAGAGAGAGAGAGGAAGGTCTTAAAGACTATGTTTCAGCTAGTTCATCTATGATTGCCAACTCCAAGAATTCAGTAGTTGTTCAGTCGATAAGCCATAATGTCTTCTTTTGTCTTCAATATAAATCTGAATCCCTAGAAATAAGTTCTAATGCCAGTGAAAGAATGGACTAGCTTATATAAGGGCAAATGCAGGCAGGGAAAACAATTAAGTTTCATTCATCCATGTCCTGGGCCATCAGCAGGTATAGTCCAGATTAAAGGTAGATATCTCTACCTCAAAAGTTCTGGATTAAAGTTGAGTCTTCCCATCTGTCAACTTCATTCTTATTTCCTCAGAAGAAGAGATGAGATGAGAGCTGTACCCAAGCTGTTGTCACAAATGACGTGGGCTGAGCCTAGAGCATTTCTTTCTGTGACCTAACTATTTCTAGGCCTAGGTCAGGAAGTTTTTGCCTCCATACAATCTTATATTCTACAAGCCTGGACCTTGAAGCCTTCATCTATCTTCCAGTCTCTATCTGCAACGCTTGGACTAGATTAAATAAGACCTTTGAGGCTTATTTTGGAACAAACTCACTCTTTCTCATTCTTTCTGAATTCTGTCTGGCAGATTCAACTCAGATATTCTGGTGAAACCTCCTCTCCAAACTTACCGACTCAAATTTGCTTCTATTGGCTTCTGAATTAATTTCTCTGCTTGGAAAACCTGCCTCTAAACTCTCTGAACACAAACTGAACTACAATGACTATACTTACAGAAGAGAACTGAGTAGAACTGTAAGAACTAAACTAAACCCATGCACATTCAATTCAATTGTACAGACTTCAACTGACCTACCTGCCATTCAACTGAATGGCACTGAACTCAACTAAACTCTTCCTTCTGTCCTTGAACTGCTTTTAAGTAGCCTCCTTTTCCTGTCCTCATGAGAGTTGGGCATGAGGACAACTCCTATCTCTGACTCATTACTGTCAAATATTTCTCTGACTTGTTACTTTGTCTGATCCTCAATCAGACAGCATCATTTTGAGATTAAAGGTATGTACTAAGGGTGTGCCTGTATTTTAGCCAGATTATAAAGAAAGGTTTTTGCATGTCATCTCTTGCCAGAGTATCCATGCTGCTGGTTTAAATTCTTGTACACCTACCTGTAAAGCTCCTAATCAAATATGGATTTTCTCAATTCAAATTATTTAATTAAGAAAAATATCTCAACTAATAAAAAAGTAAAAATGTTTCAAAATCAACAATAAACCAGTATCCAAAGGAATGATATGCAATATCCTGAACTTTTTTTCTGGGGTCCAGCTGAGCAATAGATTTGCTTGGTCAACTGGCAAGGGTGGGGTTCATTTTGAAGGGTGATTATGCTACACAGAAGCTATGATGGTTTCTGAGTAGAAAAATTCACACAAAGTCTTGGTTATTTGTATCAGGATCAGTCCTTGTGCAAACTTTGATATAGCTGAAGATAAACTGGTTTCTTGATAAATAATTAATTGTCTATTTTCTCATTGGTACTACTATCCTGTTTCCCAGACAGTACTGTTGTGGTAGATGGGAAGAACTTCAGACAATGTGGCAAGAAAGATATGCTAGAGTTTACATCTCTACCCACTTTTTCTCCAGTATCCTCCTCTGTTTGAAATGTAACACTATGAGTTGAGGTGGGTAGAAATGTTCTGAGAGGAATTGGACTAATTACATTGCCTAACAAAGACTCTAGAAGAGACCTAGCCTGATGCCACGAGTCTCCTGCATAGAAAGTATGACTTGGCCAGATGAGAATCCCACATTGAGTGTTCCCCAGATGACAAGATTAATTTTCTGAAGGGAGCAGCACATGTATAGTCAAGTAGATTATCTGTTCTTTTCTACTGTAGGCTAATTCTGAAGGGGGTTGCAACCCGTAGGAAGAACAACAATTTCAACCAATCAGTCCTCCCCCCAGAGCTCCCTGGGACTAAACCACCAACCAAAGAGTACACATGGAGGGATCCATGGCTCCAGCTGCATATGTAGCAGAGAATGGCCTTGCCAAAGACCAGTAGGTAGAGAGGCCCTTGGTTCTGTGAAAGCTCAATGCCATGGTGTAGGGTAATGCCAGGGCAGAAAAGCTGGTGTGGGTCGGCTGGTGGGGGAGCATCCTCATAGAAGGAGAGGGAGGGAGGAAAGGATAGGAAACCTTTTCTGGAGGGGAAACCGGAAAAGGGGATAACATTATAAATGTAAATAAAGAAAATATCCAATGAAAGAACAATTTAAAATATATAAAAAAAATTCTAGGAAAGCAGAGGTTAAGGTTGTGAGAGCAGGATCCATTTTTTTTTTTCTAGGTACTCACTAGGAATGATAGTGTAAGTGAAACCAAATCTTTTCTACCCTTTTGTTATTCTGTGAATCATGGCTAATTTCCTTCCATTATAAGATCATAACTGAAGAGTAGGTATGCTAAGTAGTTGAGCATTAAATTTCATGTAAAAATCCAAGGAAAGTTTACTAAAAGAGATTTTGTCTAGCAAGCCCTTACTAGGGAGATATATGAAGGATATAGCCAGGACATCAGGCTATCAGATTGCAAGTGGATGAGATGTAAAAAAATAAGTAACCATTAAACTAAAATAAAAGGCTGTGACTCTTTTATCTGAGGCAATGATAGCCTGGGGATAGAAAGCTAAAGGAATGTCTTTGATATGCTTTCTCATGGCTATGATACTATATCATTTTTATGAAGCAAGTTTTCTGTTAATTTTTTTTTTTTCTGACTGTGGATAATCATGTTAGCTGTTTTTTCACTACCATGACAAAATTTCTGGCATAAACCAATAGAAGGGAGCAATCTTTTGGTTTATACTTTTGGTACCTAGATGTTGGACAACAATTCTTGATTCTGTTGAATTGATGCCTATGGTGAGAAAAAATATATCATGAAATATATTACAGAGATATCCAAATATATTTTAGAGTCTGCCATTTGTAGATATGTAAAGCTATATACATTTTTTGTTCTAAAATTCAATCCTATCACTTCACCTTCCTTGCTTGCATGTATTCTACCAAAATTTCTATGGTATAACCAAATGAGCAAAGAAGAAATATGCCCTTGCTTAACCAGGGATCTGTTTTACGAATATTCTTAAAAATCCTGGTGTGTGGATTCTTCCCACCTTAGACCATCTATGTTTCCAGATGAAACACACACACACACACACACCCTCTATATTTAATATGCCTTATGCAGCACAATAGCTGGGCAACTGCCTACTGTCTATGCTGTTAGAATCTACCTCTAATCGATAGCCCAAGTTATTCCTTACTAAGATTCATCTGAGTTACTATTGGCTCTAACCAGACAGCCCACTGGGACATCATCTATAGGCCTAGAGGCCATGGTAACACTTCTTGCTTCACTATCCCATGGCCCCTCTCTTGTCTCCTGCACACACTTCTAAGGCATGGCTACTCCTCCTCCTTGTTGTCCCAAGCCCAGGACCTAAATCCCATCCATGTGTCTTCTCCCCGGCTATTGGCTGCACATATCTTTATTTACAAATCAGAATTAACTGGGGGAAGAATCCCTTGGTGCCTTGTGCAGAATCTCTGGTGCAACAGTTTTGAGGGACCCAAATTAACATTAGAATGCAAGCAGCATTAGACCAAACCCACTACAGGAATCTTTCTCTGTATTTTGTTTATTTATTTATTTTCCTTAACAGCTAAGATTCAAGAAAAAAAGATAAACTTCTTGTCTCACCTTATCTCTGGTGTGTTTCTCCACTTGGTAAACTTTTGTACATCACTCAAGTCTTGTACTATAGGTTTTGTTGTTGTTGTGTTTTGTTTTGTGTGTTTTTGTTGTTGTTGTTGTTGTTGTTTTGAGACAGAGTTTCTCTGTGTAGCCCTCGATGCCCTGGAACTCACTCTGTAGACCAGGGTGGCCTTAAACTCAGAAGTTTGCCTGCCTCTGTGTGGGGAATTGCAGGCAGGTCTCCAGTTGAGCTGAGGTCTGAACCCCGATGGTCATAATTCACTTACATGACATGGTAGGCATTCCCTCATGCTTCTGGAACTCCAGCCCCTGCCTAAGGTACTACCTCCCACAGCCCCCACAAGAGAAGCATGTTCAGTAGTCACGTAAGCAATGGCCCAAGCTTCTGACCTTCAGGCTAAATTCCTCCTCAGTTACACAGCAACAGTGAAGACAATAAAAAGGGGTGCTCAGCCCACACCTTGCTCTCTTACTCTTGCTCTCTTACTCTTAATCTTATTCCTTTGTCCTCTCACTTCTCTCTCCTCTCCCTTTCTCTTTCTCTTTCTCTTTCTCTTTCTTTCTCTTCTCTCTCTCTCTCTCTCTCTTTCTCTTTCTCTTTGTCTTCTCCTCTCTCTCTCTTCTCTCTCTCTCTCTCTCTCTCTCTCTCTCTCTCTCTCTCTCTCTCTCTCTCTTCTACCTTCTCTCTTTCCCCTGCATGTCTATAATAAAGCTCTTAAACCATAAACAGTCTCTGTCCTTCAAGTTCTGCTGCACACTCTGGTTGGTGTTGGGAACTTCTTCCCCTGTTCCCTCTCTTCCAAAACCCTGGTGACTTTAGCAAAGTAGCTCCAGGGTGTCCCCAGACAGGGCTGCCCCTTGACCACCCCCTGAAGAGTGGGATAGAGGAATGCCCACCCAGTGATGAGTGGATAGGGTAGGGAGCAGCCCTCCCACACTTGACTGACCAGAGAATAGGGAAACTCTGGTGGGCCAGTGGGCATCTTTTCCTCCCCTACTTTCCCCAGGGCCACCCCCCTCCCCTTTTTATTTTGTTCCCAACACCTCTGCCTCCCAAGTGCTGGGATTAAAGGCGTGCACCACCACTGCCCAGCACCATCATAGGTCTGCTCAATACTTTCAGAAAGGACATTTTATTGAAAGTAGAAAACAACTATTTAATATTTTTCTCAAGTATGCTTTTAAAGAATATTAAAGTGGAAACTTAAGAGTTCTTTGGAAAGCTGGGCATGGTGGCGACACCTTTAATCCCAGCACTTGGGAGCCTGATCTACAAAGTGAGCTCCAGGACAGCCACGGCTATACAGAGAAACCCTGTCTTGAAAAACCAAAAAAAAAAAAGTTCTTTGGAAAGTCAGTTGCATGGCATTTTCCTGGGGCACACACATAAAGTAAATTTAGCTAAAGTAGACACAGGTGAAAGACAAAGGCAGATTCATGAAGAAACATTTAGCTGAAGCAGACTCAGGAGAAAGGATATTCTGCTAAAGAAAGATGATGAAAGGACACATGATGAAGGAGTCTTTGCTAAGGATGAATGTATTGATCTGCCTTACATTGCTTACTTGAGCTGCATTTGTCAGGATTCCATATAGAGAAATGCACCAAAAGTAAAGCTTTTCTTGCTGTGCTGCAATTTCTTGACATTTCCATGGACTCTAGATGATTGGCAGGATGTCAGGTGGGAGAGATGCATGTGCTGAGGCAAGAACTGTTGAAGACACATGATGTATGCAAGGATATAAATAGAATTTGACAGATGAGGAGGCTGAGCTTGGCTTGTTTGCATAGCTTAATGCTTGTTGGTCTGGATTCTTCTGTGATCTTCACTTCACTAGGAGAGGCACAGTTGAGAACATTTTCTGGCATTCCTGTTATCCCTGGTTCCTCCTGTCGACTTTTAGCCAAGGCTAATGCCTGGCTGTCTCTGCTAGGTGAGGCCCCCACTGCTGATTCATGTTTGCTATCTCAACTCTACTGAACTAGACTGCTGGTGTCTGTGAAGTATTTATAAGTGGATCAAACTGCCACTGCTAAACTGTGAACTGACCTGCTGATGTTCAGACAAGACAAAAATGAGAGTTGCTCCAAAGAATAATTTCTAAATAGGTCCACTTACCTGTATCCATTCTTTTCCACTACCACTTGTGGGTGGTAGCCAAAAAGGGAGGTTAAAATATTTAAGAAGCATCATTAAAAATAGAATTTGAAAAAAAAAAATGAAAGTTTCAGTATGTCTCTACCTAAACAAACAAACCAACAAACAAAAAAAAAGATCTTTTTTTCTTGAGTCTCATTTGGATTTTCCCAATGTTGTTTTTCTTAGGCCCCTGTATAAGTTCTTTTATTCTCTTACTTAAGTATTACTGCTTGTTTTGATAGTATACATTTTTACACATCATTACTGCTTTGTCTTTTTTTTTAAGATTTATTTTATTTATTATATGTAAGTACACTGTAGCTGTCTTCAGACACTCCAGAAGAGGGCACCAGATCTTGTTACGGATGGTTGTGAGCCACCATGTGGATGCTGGGATTTGAACTTATCACCTTCGGAAGAGCAGTTGGGTGCTCTTACCCGCTGAGCCATCTCACCAGCCCTGCTTTGAAATTTTTGATGTATTCATTTTTCTCAATTATATCTAATAATATTTGAACATATTGCCTGATTATAACCTTAAATGACACATCTACCCAGTTTTTACTTTTCCCACAAGGATTATTTGAGGTATGTATTAAATTTATTGTTTTATACTTTTAGATCTATAGCAGTTTCCAGTGCTCTGTACCTTTTATCACAAACAATAACAACTATCTAAGACTAAAAATATATTTTTTAAAATTGTCATGTGCACCTTAGATTATTTTAATAGTGATGTCAAAATATGAGCATTATGATGATGGCTGACATTGGTGGGGAGACCACTGTGACACAGGCATTGTGCCAAGCACTTTATACATACCAGTTTATTTGATTCCCAGAATACCTTTAAGAATTAAACATTGTTAATAATTCCATTCTAAGTATGAGAAAATTAATGTAAAAAGTGATTAAGTCACCTCATCAAGTTTCATTCCAAAAGACATAAAATAATCAAGGAGTGGACTTTAGACTCACTCAAGAAGAGTGAGATCATGTCTGATACTCAGTGCTAATGATGTCATGATTATTGAAGGAGAATCTGCAACCTTTAAATTATTAAGGTAGACTAATCTCTAGTAAAAAAAATCTATAAACATTTATACTTATAGTTATATATAAGTTTAGTCTTCATTTGTCTTCAAGGACATCTGTCTTTGCAATAATCTACTACAAAAAAGAAAATCCAGTCAAAACATGTAGTTTAGAGTGATATCCCGATGCATATATATTTTAAAAACTCATGCAACTGACACTCATGGGGAAATGTGCAAGAAAGGGCACAAAGATTGTAAGAGCCAGAGAGTCAGAGTTTGCTATGAGATTCTGTCTCCTATCACTGTCAGAAGCTATACCCATAAGGTCTCACAAACATGAACATCCAAATGTGAACTGAACAAGGATGACACAGGTCAACAAGACTTCAACCCCAAACAAAGAATCCTAGGCAACCAAGGAAAGCTAAGAGTAAGAAAGGTGGCCTTTCCTAGGCAAGAACATAAAAGTTGGTTGTCTAATGCCAAACGGTCAGTCCTGTGCATATCAGCAATATTGTATGGACTGAGCTGGATTATATATACATACAATATAATGTATATATGTGTGGTCATAGGTTATAGCCTTCCAAATAAAGACACAAGCAACCATAATTAATTAAAAATATGCGTATCTTTTTTTTTTTTTTTTTTTTTTTTTTTTTTTTTTTTTTTTTTTTTTTTTTTTTTTTTTTTTTTTTTTTTT